>JAFJYH010000217.1:0-80809 GCA_017365405.1 Cadophora malorum | reverse complement strand
CTCCCTCCCACGCCCACGCCCTTCTCCTCCCCTCCACTGCTCCCCTCTATATTCGATCCACAAATACCCATACAGGGACCCATCCCAGCTAGACTTACTGTACATACAGACGGTATTCATCCATCTCTTGCACTTGAAGGCTTCTTCTTTTCAACAACCCCCCAATTTCTTACCTCCGCCGAACCACCATCAAATCCTTCCAATCCATGAGCTTTCTCCTGTGCCTCCGATCAGCATTCGTTCCAACAACCGACACCCCGGATTCTGCGGCTGATTCGCTTTCTCACTCAACACCATGATGGATCATCCCGCCAAGACCAAGAAGACGGGAAAAGCTCGCATCCCGGATCATCTCCGCCGAAGGGCACTGGTCAGTTGCGACCGCTGCAAGAAGAGACGCATACGCTGCTCCAGATCCAGCGGCAGCGATGCCAACGAGCCATGTCAGAGCTGTCTCGAGGTCGGCGTCAATTGCGAATCAACTCTGCCCCGCAAGACGAGGATATACGGCAGCGTCGAAACCCTCAGCGTGCGGTACCGCGTTCTCGACACTTTAATCAAAGGCCTCTATCCCGACAGAGACACGAATAATATTGAGACGTTATATGCGATCGCCGAAGCTCACGATATCCAACTTCCTACATTCGACGAGCAGACCGTGGCGGAGGAGGTATTCAATCAACCGCCGAAACAGAATGCGCCGTCACCACAACAGTCTGCGGGCAGCGCAGGGAGCCCTTCAATTGGGTCGAGGGAGTCGGAGAATCCTGATGTGAAGGGAAAGGTTGTGGAGGAAAAGTTGGTACCTATGCCACAAGGACCTTCGCATTACATTGGCCCGTCCAGTTCCTTTGGATTCGTCTTGACTGTGAGGAATATGGTTGCGGAGTTCAATGCGGCGCTAAGGACCATACCCATAGATGACGAACGGGCGAAACTCTCTGCGGACTTTGCAGGATCGAATTGGAGTAAAGCTTTGGAACCAATTGTCAAGGATGAAAGTGATGAGTCTTCAGAGGATAATATCGATAGACAATTCGGGGAGGCATCTTCAAGGATACCTAGGCAACGAGCACCTTCATTATTTCCAAGTTCAGTGGACAGTAATGCTTTGACTGCGCGACTGAAGAGGATTACAGTTCTATCGTTGCTTCCTGGAAAGGAGGTCACTGATACTTTTGTCGATGCTTATTTCGAGCATGTTCATCCAAATTATCTACTCTTCCATCGCCCAACCTTTCAACTTCGATACGAAACCATGTGGACGCAACCACACGTATTATTGCGTGACATCGAACCTGGCTGGATCTGTTGTATCTTCATGATGATTGTGTTTGGAGCTCAGAATTTGGAAGATCGCGATGCTAGACAGTCTATGCAAATACAACGGCATTACCTCAACCTGGTTCAATCGAGGATGCATCAGTTGATCAGCGCTTCTACTTTGGTCAACGTGCAGGCGATTTTGCTCCTTCAACTTTACCAGCATAATTGCACAGAAAGAAACAGTGCTTTCATGCTATTAGGGTGTGCGTCCAGGATGGCTATGGCTCTTGGAATGCACAGAGAAGGTACTTCTGGTGGCTTCGATGATATGGAAAGGGAGGTTCGAAAACGTGTTTGGTGGACCGCGTACATGTTCGAACAGAATCAATGCGCTATTCTGGGTCGGCCATGTGCTATTGATGACTCGGAAGTCAATGTCACGTTCCCAGATGAAATGATGCTTGATGGCGGATCTTCAGTGCCTCTAGGATTCATCGATTACTCTGTGCGACTGATGAAGTTGCTTTCCGATGTGAGGAGAAAGATCTATTCCTCGCCGTCGAGCGCTACGCAGCAAGGAGAATCTCCAAAGATGAGCGTCGCGGTACAATTCCTACTCGACCTGGACTCTTGGAATCACAGCCTGCCCTCCTCTTTGAGACTCGAGAACCTCTCTCCGATACCGAAACATCGTCGAGCAGTCATCCTCATGCATATTCAATTCCACCAGATACAATCTCTCATCACCAGGCCATTCATCTTGAGGAAAGTTGGAGTGCAATTAGCCAGGAAACTTGGTCGACATGTCCGCTCTCATGATCTCGACAAAGAAGAGCTGAATCTCAGTCACGCCTGCGGTACTTACTCCCGCAAAGCAACCCTCCTCCTACACCAGCTCCTTGTGACGGGCATGTTCGACGGCGTAGCCTGGATAGACGCCTACTACATCTACCATTCTGTCTTCATCCTGGCCCTCGACTTCCTCGCCCGACCCTGGGACGAGCGTGACACCGCCGAAGATATCTCCCGCAAGAAAGCCGTCCGAGACGTGATGGCCTCCTTGCAACCCATCAAGCTCTGCCGAACCTTCACCGTCCTCACTCAAGTGGCGCTCCAACTCGCCAAAATCGTCGGCATCTTCGACGCTCGCTCTGACTCCCACGAGAAGAGTGAGGAGTATCGACAGTACATGGACCAGCAACAAGCGTCCTTCGGCTTCGACTACGGACCACAGCCTACACACGGCGGTCCCAGCAATGGTAACGGACCTCAAAATGGAAATGTGGTGCATAACTGGTTCCAGAAGGATCCCGTCGAGTTGCCGTGGGATTTAAGGGATTTGTTTGGGACGGAGGGGTATGTTCCTGCGGGTCCGGTCGTGAGTGAGGGGTATGGTGCGAATCTGCCGAATTTGGGAGGTGCGTATGCCGGGATGGGGATGCTTGGGGAGGAGGAGGATTTGATGACGAGTGTGCCTCCTCATACGGCGTATACGCATTGGGGGACGATTGATACGCCGTTTGCGAGGAGTGGGGGGATGGGTGGGTTACCGAAGGGGCCGGGGATGCTGTGAGGTTGTGAAGGATGGATGTTTGGGGGAAACCAAATGTATAGGGGATGACATCCTGGACTGCTTCATATTTGTCAAGGAAGAATTTGTGGCTATGTATGGCTTGGGCTTCCCTGTACCCAGTCAGCTTAGAGGAAAGGATGTATGACGTCCTTCCCTCGAGATTGAACGGTCAAAATCATCCACGGGTTTGAGAGCAACCCATATCTTGAGAGCGAGGACGATGGAGAAGAAACCACCCTAATGAGTAGCTCTCAAATTTGGCCAGCCTGGTTGCCCAACGAGAGTGACTGGCAATTCCCAGTCACCTGGGGCACGAAAGCTGACTTGGCTGTGGGAGGGAGCGTATGATGGCGTCTGCTATTCGACGGTCTCAGAAAGACTAGCGCGTCTCGAAGGGATCATGTAAAGCCCTTGAACCCAGCGAATTGCCTGATGAGTACTTAATGAAGTACTATATGCTCGATCAGCGGCAAGCAGTTACTACTTTCTGCCATGGTACACTGGATCTACGGTGACACTCGACCCTTTGGTGGAGCTGGTAAGCGCAGCAGCTATTGGTAAGGGCTTAGGATGATCAGCAATGCCAGAATATTTGAAGATGGGCATGAGCGAGGAAGAAAGATTGAATGGGAAGAATGTAATAAATCCAAGTGACAGATCTGGCAAAAGATAGAAGGGGGCTTGCTGAAGTGCGGATATTCCTAGACGCAGTAGATATTGATAGATGACCGTATGGCACTTATACCGAGCGGGCTGTAAGTTTGTTTGAATCGAGAGATCCTGAGGGATTTCGGGATGAGAGAAGATTTCGGGATGTTCTCTCTTTGGGAAAGGAGAAAATTTATATTTAAAATTCGATCTTGAATACTTCTAGATTATGGACAGGAGGCACGAGGTTCATACCGGCACGTGAGCATTCAGCCGGTGAGCGAGATCATGAGGGGTTTCAGCGTGGAGTTAAAGATGTTGTCAATCTGTATGTTTACTAGTAGCAAGCCTAGGAATTAGCAATGAGAAGCCACCGTAATCTTGAGACTTCAACAGAAGGAAAGTGCAGGGGCTCAAGCCCAGAATGAAGCTTGCTTTGGAGGACAGTGCAGAGGGAAGAAGATAGACAATCACTAATAGAGCTGCATGTCTACGCAATGCATATTAGTCGCAATTCCAATTGTGGTTTTCCGTCCCGGATTTGCAGTCCTAAAGCGAGATTGAGTCAACGTTGGAATGCACGAACATCCAGTTGCCCTAGATCGCATTCAGAATCAAGCTCAGAAGCACGTACTCAGACGCACTTCAGTATCAAAAGTAAAAAATGATGTACGCTGAGTATTCTTGTTCGCGCTGTTAAGTCCTTGATTCTTCGCTACGTATATATTTCACTACAAAAGTCGAAGTGCAGCTGTATGTTCCTGGCCTTACCCAAGCCCTCCACCTCAGCGGACTCTGACCTTGCCCATGGTCGGCATTATCACACCTAGCCCTTATAGCCTCGGAGATCTGCTAAGTGGGACCCTCGGTAGGAGTAGTGGCTGTTACTCTCCTCTTACGCTGGAACCAGACTCCTAAGGAAGCCAAGATTATAGTAGGTATACCAATACCTAGCCCAACGCCTATGCTAATTGAATCGCTTCTACTAAGCGAGTTGCTAGACGTCTCTGAGCTACCAGTGGGTGTGCTTGTCTCTGTTGTTGTGTCTCTGTCTCCTGTAGGAGTTGTGGTCTTCTGGGACCCCGAGGTTGTACTTCTGGAATTGGTTGGTACTGAAACCGTCGTGGCGGACGCAAGATGAACGAGCAACGAATTATAAGCATCGACCGGATCGATCCGACTAGCTTCCACCCACTCGCCAAAGGACAATGGTATATCGAACCCGCCATTGGTTGGATTCTTACAGGTACTTTGCACCGTCGAATGAGCATTCGCTGTATCGTCAGGACACAACGTCCCAACACAAGCCGCGTAAACAGCTAGACGCTCAACGGAAGGACAAACTTTCGCGTTGGATGTGTCGTTAAGATACCACGTGGATGGTACGATACAGAGATGCTCGACACAGTCCGGGTGTACAGTAAAATTGCGGCCCGTGTCTGGTGCGCTTACTGGGGCCGTAGTGAAAATCCCCATGGCAGGACTCGTCCATGGCAACTCATTGCCCTGGATCCAGCCATCCTCATCAAGCGCCACGACATTACCTCCCTCTCTGCATTGTTCCTTTACCAAGCTGAACGCTCTTGAGGAGTCATTGGGGCAGAATGTTCCCACGCAAGATGCTATATTGCGCAAGACCGAGGCGCTGGTACAGCCGCACCGGTTATTTCCTGCGCAACTGTCTGTCACGTTGATGGGTCGTACACAGAGGTCGCGCGTGCATGGAGGGTAATCCTCCCATCCATCGACTTGTTTGAGAATTTGGCTTTGAGAGAGAGAGTAGAGTAGGGAGAGATGTAGAAGTACAACGATGTATATCATACTAGCGCTGCCGGGGTTTGGGTTGTTGGTGGAGTAAAAGCGGAGATAGTCTAAAAGCCCAGAGTGCTGGCTCGAGGTTGATGGAGTTGTTCCCCTGGCTCTAGACCTATTTGGCCTTAGTCTATGGTATACGTCTAGATCCCCAAGGTGCTTGGCTCCTTGGCTCCTGGGCTCCTCAGCTCAACGATAGACATCAACGTGAATTGATAGCAACGACAGATTCAAAATAAAGAAGCTCAAATCAAAGCACTTGATGCCGTGTATTCGTTACACATTCCAAACATCACTTCCACCGACTATACTGCCTATTATAAGCTCCCCTCGTAGCCAGTTCAGCATGGAACCTCCCCTCACGGCATTGGCAGCCTGGTCTTGGACTATGGCCACATTTCTTATACTGCTTGACGCCTCGGTTCATTTCTCCACGGCACTATCACAATCCCGACATATTAATTATCTCCTAGTGTTCAAAGACTTCGCTTGTACAGAGTAAATGAGTGATTTACCCGCCTATGAAGATACCCACGCGGAATATCTGTGACGTATTCGCGGCAGGTCTAGCCTCCCTTGCTTACTGCGACTGTTTTTGGACCTTTGGGCTTCTTGGGCTCTTTCGGTGACTCTGGCTGCTGAGGCGTCTTGTGTTGATTGGGTTTTGTAGCTTCTTTAGAAAGCAGAGGCTCCTTCGCATTATCCTCAAGGGCTTTGTATTTCTTCTTTCTGCTGAAGAGCCACATTTTAAAGATGGAACGCCTTTGGATGTAGGAATATTTGTCAACCCCTTCTCAAATTTTATCTCTCTGGGTTCTAGATTGTGGCCTGGCTGCGGGAACGAGGCTTTGGTCTTTCGCGTATCAATGCTTGAGAAGTTTGAAGTTTGAAGGAAGAGGAATTGATTGATCGTGGTTCTCAATTGTATTTATAAGTTCTTCTGACAGTCATGAGAATAAGTAGAGATATCCGAATCATTCAGGGCTAGCAAAGATCCAACAAGATATCAAGGTTCAGTATGTGACTCAGCGTCTGGAGCATGCGCATCTCCTTGACATTCTGTCTGTCTTGCACTAAAATCAAATGCGGTATCGCTGATTCATCAATCTCTAGGCCATGTAGGTCTTATGGCTTCTCTTTCTCGCAGTTTGTTCCGATTTGCGAAAGTGATGCAGAGCGGCGAAGTGCCTTCCATCAAGGCTAAGCGAGGTGGCCAGACAGTCGCGCTTGCCTTTGTTTACTTCCGGTTCCGCACTTTTACGTCTTCCTCTGCTTGTCTACACTCCTTCTCCAATATCAACATTCCATATCATAAACATCATTATCTGCGTCACCCGACGAGCTTACAATCATCATCATCGACGACCTTCCTCACGCCAGTTTATACCGCGAGAAGTCCTCTACTCAATTCAAGCACCGCCGCAATCCCCACAAATTGACTCGCCCGGCCATCAAAAATTCAGCAGAAATGGCACCTCACGTCCACGAAATCGAGCTCGAGAAGTTTGAGAATGCCCCTGCAAAGATAGAGTGCTTCTGCAAGTTTGCCCAGGATAAGTGGCGCGGAACTACGGATACACACCAAAGTGTCCATGATGTTCTGGGCGAGTACAAGGAATTATTCAATGAGCAGTTTGAGGCTTATGAGAAGTTCGTTCATCTTCTTACTGAGCTACAAGAGCTACGAGACAAAGTAAAGAATGCCGAAGCGCCTGAGGGTCGGGGGATTTCGGCTGTACAATCTGTGAGCATTGAGGCTCAGGAGGCAGAGAAGGAGGAGAATCAAGTGTCACTCCAGGTCAATGGAGGCCTAGAATCAAGAAGCGGATACGCTCCTTGTGGAGAGACTGGTTCGGTGCGTGATGAGAATTCGAGGTGAACATCGCTAACTAAACTGCTGGCAGGATCAACAATTTGCCGCTGTCGTGCCTACAAGTCAGAAAGAGAACAAACAAGTTAGTGATAAGCTCAGTAACGTCGCCATACAAGTCCTGGAGAATTCTGTGATTGAAAAGGACAGCCCTACGGAGCCAGACAGCGTCCTGGATACACCGACAGATCAACAAGAGGGTAGTCAAACAGGCGGCAAGCTCAATCACGTCCTCGACCAGCTTCGTGAGGCTGCTCCTGAGGAGGTTCTCCCTATGGACACGGACGGAGTCATTGTTCCAACAGAGGATGGACCCCTGCTTGTGCCAGCAGTAGATCCAATTACTGCGAACAGAGTTCAGCTACCGAAGATCAGTACTCTGGGCTTACCAAGCCCAGAACAGCTCCGAAAGTTGAGAGACGAAGGGCCATTACCGGCCTTCAAGACTCTCGATTTCCTAAATGCAGGAGAACTGCAAGAGATACGCGAAAGAGGAGAGCGATTTATTACCCATGAACCCGGACTGCAAAGCGCAAAACAGTTCCAAGAGTGGAAAGATGCGAATGTCACAGAGCCGCTACCGAGTATAAAAGATCCTCTCGCCCGGAAGAGGCTTCCAGACAGCAGAGAAGTTGATACCGATGAAGTAACCAAAGATCCAGTTTCCAACAAGTCTTCAGCTGGGATTCGCCCAGAACCTACTGGCATACCACCGACAAAAATTCTCAAGCGGACAGAAATCAATGAGACCATGAACTCGAGTCAGCCAGCCACAAGATCAAGACAAGTTGCTACTATCACAAGTAGCCAGAAAGTCAATGCAGCAGCCACTGCAGATCCAAAGGTGACTGAGCAATCTAAAGACGCCAGGCTCCAAGCCCAATGGCGCGAACGTGTAGACGCCTTGCACGATATCCTTCTGAGTATGCAACCAACCAACAGACTAGACAATAGGACGCTATACAATATTACCTCAACATTCTTCTGGAAGAAAAGCGACTTACTCAGCTCCCACGAGTGGGATACGCACCCAGAGTTCACATGCCTTCGCAGAATCAATAGGCTCAAATTTGAATTGCCCGGCAGCGTGCCTATAAGCAATAGTACTCGAACCACCAAATGCTTATTATGCTTGAACGAGGGAAAGAAGTGTGTTCAAGTGAGGAATGTCGATGGTAAGGTAGAGTTCAGGACTGAGAATTAAGTTGACGGGATGTTGATGCTGTCGTGACCCATGGGTGGCGCGAAGTCTTCCCATGTCTTTCAGCGGTGTTATTTTGACTTCAAGTCGACAGCGTGGGGTTATGTAGTCCTTTTACTCCTCTGAGTACGAAAGTAGCGTTCAAAAGCATCATCTTATCAGAATAGCCTTCAGCTGTCTTTCTGACATTTCACCATGTTTCACTTGAGTATGTTTGTCCCCTTTGATGTTTCCATCACGGGCAGGCTTGCTGTTCAGATACAAGTACTTCAATTGCGTAACATCTAGCATATCATCTGTCTATTGGACTTGTCTCCCGCCTATTCAAATTGTAGAGTTAACAACTCAACATCAAGGAAATTGTGCGATATTTCAATCCTTCAACTCTTCTTCATCTCAGTCCGTGAGAAACCCCTTCGTCCTTCAAAAATTTCGGTCTCATCTTCGCAGGTGTCAATAGAGTCGTCTGTTTGAGTTTCGTACTTCAGGTGATAGCTGTCGATGATCAGTAAAATTTCTTGCTTCTGGACGGAGTTCTTGGCACTCACTGATCTCTCCCGCTTGATGCCTCTGTGATTGCTCTCTGACTTGAAAGGCTTACTCATCGAAGATAGAGGCTCGGATTGTTCCTGGCAAGAATCAGTTTACAGATGTCGCAGAAGTGTGTAATTGTGTTGATACTTACGGATCCTTGCCGTGTCATTCCTCTACGATCCTGCTCAGACCTTGTAGAAAGCGGCTCATTCGACGACCGGGATTTGTATGATATCTGACGTGAGTTAGTACTCGGTTGTCATCGGTATACGCAAGTTCCTCGAGACTTACCAATTCTCTGCTGAGGCGCCGAGGATCTTGAGCCCACGTCTTATGAAAGCGCTCCGCAAGCATTTGGGCTCCAATACTATCGTATTCGACTGTCTGTTGCAAACCATTCGTGTCGTCCTGGAATTGATTGTTACCTTGGCCACCACTCCCTCGTCGACCAGTCATATATGCATCATCAGAGTCTTGATGTGTCATATGCTCTCTGGAGGAAAGTAGGTTATGCAAATGACGCCAATTGTTAGTGGACTGCCGGGAATTGTTAGATTTGGCCCAGATGCCGAATGCCACATGAATGGGCTTTAATTCCCCACTTTGGGTAGCATAGTTCTTTAAGAAGCTCTGGTACTCGTCAAGCAGTTCCAAGTCATCTGGTGTTGTCCTGTCCAAGCCTTTAGTGATATCCAGCCACACCATTGGGGTTGTATTATCCTGTCCTAGCGGAGAATGAAGAAAGAAGAGACGCACTTGTTCGTCCTGTGTTCTTGTGTAAGGAGTATCCCAATCGCTTGTTTATCGATATGAGGTATTCGGCACCGCGACCGACAATAGCGGTGTACGCGTTACTGCCGATTGGGTATACGGCGCCGAAAGGGGATCCTCGCTCATCATCCAAGTGGCTTGGTCGATATTTGACTGGGAGAGTCAATGGATGTGGGGGGGGGGGGGTTGTCGAATTGTTCATCCAGTTGCTGCCGAAATTTTTGAGCCTCCGTATTGCTATGGTGTTTCGGCGGATTCGCAGGTGGTGCTGGCTGGTGCTGAATTGTGTCATTGTTGAGTCGCTTCACCTCCTAAGAATTGGCCCGGCTTATGGGCACATCTGAAAGCAATGCCCGTCGTTCCCGGTGAATAAGGCGACGTTCGAGCTCGAGTCGAGACGGCAAGGTCTAGGACTTCTTCTCGTGGCTAGGCGAAGTAGTTATAACTTGGCCCGACGTCAAACTTTCCCCAGAATGGATCCTGGAAGATGAATGAGACCAGGAAATAGGAGTGCTTGCCAATTCTGCGCCGACAGATTGTAATACGCGTCGGAGGGTGTTGTACATGGTGCACATTACCTCCGCACGCTTTTGGAATTGTGGTGGAGAATTGTGTGCTTCAGTTGTTGAGAGTTGAGGAGTGGGCCTGATGCCAGGGAAACGTGGAATTGTGTTGTCATACTCATCGGAGTCTGTAAAGTATCAGTGAAGCTCAGGATTGAAGGTGAGAACATACTCACACATGACTCTCCAGACAGTCCGCTCTACCATATACTAATGCATCTCATTGTCAAGATCGGGTCGTTCCTGTTGAGCACGTTCATGCTCGTCTTCGACCTTCTGCCGAAGGGACATTGGGTTCGTTGAACGATCCACTACGATCTTCTCATAGAGTTCGGAAGGACTGAATGGTACAGCATTTTTCAAGAGGGTTTTGAGGCTTGACTGCTCGTGGTAGATGTTGTGTGTGTTCAATTGAGTCAGATAAGCTGCGAGAAAGTAGTTGCTTTGCTTTACAAGCCCTGCAACTTAAGTCTAGTCATCAAACCCGAGCTAGCGCTTCGCGAGCAATTGCAAGGATAGTGCGCTATCCCAGATCGGAAAGAATGAGGTCGAGGAAAGGAGCCGACACCAGCAGGTGAATGGAAAAGGTTTATAACTTACCAGCATCTGCGGACTTTCCAAAAAAAAAAAAAAATTTGTTCGTAAATGTTTTGAAGACCCCCACGAGTTCATATTGTACTTGCTTCCCGCAGACTTTTACTAAGTCTCGATGACAGCAAAGTGGTATCGTGGATTCTGCCAGTCCAACTCTCCTTTGGTTTCCTGTGGTATTTTCAGTGAATGAGGTCGACTGCAGACGCGTCCAAGGAATAAGTTCTTGCTTAAAGTAAAGATTGATATCGTGGAGATGTGGAAGGTCAATTGCTCGATGCGTCGTTGTTATGAGGTAGTGGAGTGAAGTGGATTGTCCATTTGTCCAAAATCAACAATCAAGCGAGCTTGGTGCTAAGAAGTTCAGATGATAATCTCTATATAATTGTCACAGATGTAATACTTGTCTTGAGTTTGAGAATGGCTTGATGATGTACAGTTAGCTTCTAATGGAGTCTGATGGTTGCTTTAGCTACAGACTGCTCCAGCAAGGGCCCACAAAAGTGGCTCGTCTGCCGCCCTAGCAAATCCCATCCTCCGACCCAGCTCGAGAGATACAATTTCAAGTTCTCGCGATCGCAGCTCCAATCTCCTCTCTTTCTTTACTGACGTCGGCTAGACTGCTCACCAACTCCCTAAATAGTCCTCGCAGCCTGTGCTGGTACCACCACCCGCAAAAGCAAACCACGGCTAGAAACAGTGTTGCCGTAATGCCGCAAGCCAGCCAGTACCTATTGGCGTCCTCAATTTCCAATGCCTAAATCGTACTGATCACGATCGGAACCTCATCATGAGTCCGAATCCACCATTCCGCATCTAAATCGCAAAAGCCACTCCGGTAGACACCCATCAATTGCATGACAGTGCCTCCGGTGGCTGTGAACACACCACCAAGACCGAATATGACGGCCAGACTGAACCTTTGATGAAGTGAGCGACAACTTTACCCAAACGCAGAGAAGATGTGTATACCATATAAATGACCAGAGGGAGCTCAAGGTGAAGAGAGTATCGCGCGAGCGCAAGGACGAGATGTCTGTTGGCGTGTAAAAGCCAGTCCGATGAAGAAACCCTCCTTTGCGTAAGATGTGCGGGCATGCTCCTTCCTCTGGTGCACCAGCATAAGCCCAAAGCCAAAGAATTATTCGGCATAGCTGAGTAATGATATAAACACCAAATGTTAAGGTCCGACAACTGATTTCCGACTTGCGGGGTATAGAATGCTGTAAGAATTGCGAGAATGAACGGAACCACTATTTTGTTATCAGTCGAAAGTATGTGAGGCGAGGCAATTCTCGATATTTTACCCATGAGTAGCAGTGTCATTCCAATGATAACTCGCCAACTCTGTGTAGTCAGCGTTGTCGCTCGCCTGAGTGCTACCATATCCTCGTCGGGTGCCATCGGTCCTCTTGGTCCCACAGGATGCCTCAACTCGTAGGTTCCCCAAACCCTCTCAACCCAATGACGCTTGATTCGTCCACGAAACCAAAGCCACTGAGGTCTGTATCAACTGTCATACGCAAGCCCAAAGATCCGAGTGCCAACATGCTTCTGGTCTGAGGGCTAGCGATCGGTATCACCGAATTCGTGGGCAACGACTCCCTCAAGAGTGTTGGGATTACTACCAGCGAGAAGGAGACCAGACACGATAGAGATATGGGGTATGACCATATATCCCATTACAAATCCTAACGCCAAGCTCGTGTCATTATCGCCCAGCTGGTAGTAAATCAGCCTTTTCCTTCTCAAGCATCTGAAAAATGGTTTCCAGCATGAAACTCACATTGAAAGAGTGGTAACAATGGTGGATACTAAGGTCCCGAGGAAGAACACGACGGTGGCAGGAACGGTAGCACCGAAAGAACATTATATCAACCGATCAGTGTCCATAATTTGTCATGGCTCAATAAGAAGATTTGGGAGACACAGCCCCCGGCTGTCTTTGATGGATCCACACACCTGGCAAGCTAGCATCGTCCATAGCTGGTGAGATTTAGCCTTGGCCGTGTTGTGGAAGATAGCACTTACCATTGTCTTGGCTCTGCCTATTTCTTCGTGGATGTGCTGCGTCCTAGCAATCGGTCGTTCGATGCACTTGAACTCAGTACAGTTCGGAACTGGGCAGGTTGCATCATGCATCGGCCATTGTCTTTGGGTCTGAAGTGCAGCTAGAACAGCAAGAGAGTCAATGTTAGTAGCAGTATGGAATTCTGTATTTTCTTGCTGATAGTACATACCATCACGATAGTTTCGGAGTTCATGAACCAAATGCTCGACATTAGTCCATGGCGAGCTGGGGTTTCGGGTTTCGCTGTTTGGGCTTCCAGTGAAGTCAGGCCATCTTGCACTGAAGCTTTCCATAGAGTTGCTTGGTAAGTTCAACATCTCCTCGTCCAGCGTCATAGCTTCGGGATCAAGATCGAGGTTACCACAAAGAACTACAGATAGAAGTAGAGCCTTCATGTCGATCGTCAGGCGGCAATTTTGTAGTGTCTCCTGAAGGAAGCCGACGATGAATCAAGGTAGGCTTCGTAAAATTCGCTCAGAAGCACTAAAGAATATAGATGTTCAGTAAATTACAACTTTAAGACGCTGCGAAGTAACTCAACAAGTTTGAGGTACGGAATTGAAGTGAATTCATGCAGGGTACCAGGGATACTTACTCGGATTGCCAAACCCGGAAAACACCGACAACCACGGAATCGTGTCAACCGCAACGATGATGCCTGCCACAAGCATGGCGAAGGGCGCAATGACCAACAAAACTTTGAGCGGCCGCCGCTTGGGGGAATGGAAGTGAAGTGAGGAGGTATCGAGGTGAATGGCAGAGACGTGACTTCAACTTAAGTGAGGGAGTAAAGGAGTGGGGAAGCCAGTGAGTTGATAAATAGGTAGGGGACCTGACTGTTACTAATTAGTAGGTGAATAGGTGAGTAAGTAAGTAAGTGTGTAAGAATAGACCGGATTTAAAAAGGTGAGAATAGAAATGAATATGGGACTAGGGGGACGGGTGGATAGGTTAGTTTAGGTGGTCGTCAGTGAGTGATTTAGAGAGTCATAGGCGAGGAATTGAGAGTGTGCGGAACACAGGTGAGGTGAGAAAATGAATCGGTAAGTAGGTCACGCAGGGGATTAAGTAAAGTAGGCTGTTAGAGACGACAAGACTGTTAGTTTATAGGTTGAATGATCTTGTAGTGGTGATAACTTGAGTCATCACAATTTAGACGGCAGTCCTCAATCTAAATGACCTGGATGACACCAGAGGCGATAGATAGCTAGCTAGATAGATAATGAGTATTCTAGAGACCCATGCTCTCAACTAAGTCTTTGATGAATTCCACCGCCACTTGAACACTCGTTGAGATCTGTTCTGGTGTATGTTTCACCGGCACATGTAAAAAGGCTGCCTTTCCTCGTTGTCCCTTTTTCAGAAGCTCCGCCAGGGAAGCGTAGAGCTGAAATTCGCAGAAATACAGGCCGGCATTCTCAGATACCTCTATTTTAACTTCCTGCAAATAGTATTTTAGAACAGTGTGAGATTGCTAACGCAAAAGAGCTGCTTACCGGTAAAGCATTTGCAATTCTCGATCTCGTCGCTTGCAAGTCAAAGTCTGAGTAGAGCACGTCCGGAAGTTCATGCCAAGGTCCTCCCTCCTCAATCAGTGCTTCGGGGAATTGCCTGCCATCGTCTCCAGGCTGTTTATACCCAGTCTTGTGGCCTAGTTGTTCTAGGCAGTAGGTTGTTTCCTCAGGGTGGCTGTCACGCATGCCCATGTGAAGCGCCAAGCTGATCTCCTCCGGAGCCCGCCCACCCCAGATCTTTTGCATCATATTCGTGACAAAATCATACGAGCAAAGCACTCCCTCTGGGTATTTCAATATAACAATGGGAGGCTTTCCTGCTCGGTCAATTCTGGAGGGAAGAGCGCCACGGACCATGAGTGAGCTGTTGAAATTGAACGTTTTGAAGACCTAATGAATGGTCACAGTCAGCTTCCCACGCATTGATCGCGAGATCCACTTACATCGCCACCAGTCACTACAACCCTGACTACTTCTTCTGCTTCCATGATCCGTAGCTTGATTCTATGTGGATTGTGAAACCTGGAAGCCAAGAGCAAACGAGTGGATTGAGCTCGAAAATGAGGTGGAAAGAAGTGACGCTCAGCAACTCGTGATTTTGAATTTCGGGATTGGGGATTAGGGTGAGGTAGAGTATTTAACCTGCTATTTGCCTGCCTGCGGGATGATAGTGACCGATAAGTAGGTAAGCAATGACTTAAATCGCGTCATGCAGCCACTCTCATCGTGACGACACCCTTACAAAATGACAGGCTAGCATACTGCAGGAGAGTTGCCTAAGTGTTTGGTAGGGTGCCGTATTTTAGACTCATGACACGCCTCATTTCCGAGTATACCTGGCACGTGAATCGAAACACTTATGATCAACAGCAATTGGATCTATCCTATGTATTTCTTAACAAACTTGGAGCTGATCTCATCCTGGCGCACATTTACGCTGCCCACCCAAAAGTCATTCCACTATTACAGACATATATCGAGAGCCTTCACATAATCCGGCACCTGATGAACCACGACCCTGTAACCCCAAGGCGCCATATAATCGTACAAGATTGCTTCAGCTGGGCTACTCTCAAAGCTCCCCGACATCAGCTCCGAAACATCTTTCGGCATCAGCTCGTCCAACACTGCTTTAGCTTCTTTGTAAAATAGTTCAGCAATCTCAGTGCGACCAATTCTGTCCTGAAATTCTTTCGATTGGCGAGACAGTGAGAGGGATAGGCTGGCATTGGAAGGTTGACCCTGAGATGCATACGGGGCTTCTATGTTTGACGACTTCAGTACCAGAGACAGGTAGAATTTGGCTCTCGCAATGTTTTCCCGTGGCCAGTACACCTTGTGGTGATGTATGAGAACTTTTCGAAGCCAATCCCTGTATGTTCGTTAGTGTATTCCATATTCGGGAGGGTTCATGTTCATACTCTGCAGCTACGAAGTTCCCATCAAAATATTGTATGATACCCAACGTCAAGTAGCTTTGGAGTGTCAATGGATTACTCTTGCCACATCTCTCAAGTCTAATTGCCAAGATTCCTTCGTGCTCTGTAATGGCTTGAGCGACCTTGTGGTCCTGAAACAAGCAGATTGCCCAATCGAATCGATAAACTGTCGTTATCAAAGTGTTTGGACCGGCTTTATTCATGAGATACGCACCGGCTTTTGCATAACGAACAGCAAGTTCAGTCTGTCTTCGATGTACGAATAGGAAAGCCATGGAGTGATAGAACTTGGCGTACTCGTAGGGGAATTCTTCGGGGGTGCCCCATGATTTGAATTTTCGAAAACAGATGTTGGATAGTTCTTCGACCTTATCGAAACGGTTGAACTGCTGATAGCTACAGCTTAGATCCATTACAGCATTATGAAGCCTGATGTCCTCTTCTATTGGAATTGTGATGGCGTCTTTCAAGGCCTGTCGCCGGAGTTCGAGACACTTGATCCTGCGCTCTAAACCTTCGTCACGCCGCGTAATACCGAGGGTGTCGGTATACATTCCAATAACAATATGGATATTTGTGCGTACTGAGCTGGCTGGGTCGAAATCGATGGTGTCGAGGACTTCTTCGGCTGTCTTCATTAGTATTTCCCCTATTTTGATGAGGTTGCGATCGTAGAGGTCAATTCCGTACTGCGACAACATCTCCGCAAATTGGACTGAGCCTGCTATCTTCGGTTTGGACCTGTCGTAAGCTGCAGCTATACTCTGGATGTGAGGCAAGTATTTCTCGATAGCAGGCCACATGCCCTCAGCTGGCTGCTGCAAAGCGGAGGCCTTCGGTAAGACCGCTTCAAGCATTTTGAGCGCCATGTCAAATGATTTCTGCCGCTGCTCTATTTCATGGTTCAGCTTGGAAAGCAAAGCACGCTGTAGCGATCTGTGTGTCACTAAACAATCATCTCCGTTGATCTTTTCGCGCCTGACCAGCTGGCTGTCACGTAGTTGCGCAACAAGATCGAATCTATTTCGCATCAGTGACTATTCTAGCTTTCAAGGTAAAGCACAAACTTGGTTTCGTCAGCTCGGAGGAATGCTAGACTGTCATCGGTGTGGGTCGAAAACACCATCAACTCAGGTACTCCCTCGGGATTAAGAAAAGCGAGAATATAGAGGAGTTGGCGAGCTGCATCGGAGAGCTTTGTCATAGCTACGTCAAAAGCTGCGTTCAGTGGCTTATCGTAGCCGAGGTTACGATCTGCTGTTCTGTTCTCCGGGATGCTGCTGTTCTTCTGTAGCATGGCTAGGTATTCCGCCAAGGAGCACTGTGACATTTTCATGAATCCGGTTGCTTGATTCAGATACAGCGGCAATCCACCAATTATATTGGTGATGTCTAGAGCTGTGTCGACTTCCTCGGCACTAGAGTCGTCATGTTTGATCCGGCTGAGGAGTAAGCTAGACCCAGTGGCGCCGTTGAATTCCTCGAGGTGAATATTGTTACTGGACCACATGAACCATGTAAAGATATCAGCAGGCTTTTGAGTGGTCAGTATGATGGAACTCGAAGAGGATGTTGATCTGGGACAATATAATTCAATATCATCCCATGTCTCGACGTTATCGAACACCAAAAGCCATCGCTGATCTGAGGCGGTTAGCGTTGCCCAGTCTTCGCGAGATCAGACTTTACCAGTGCTCTCAAACCATTCTTGTATTTCTTCCAAGGAGTTTTGATCGAGGCTACCGGTTTGCAATATGTCGAGCTTCTTTCCAATAAGGCTATAAGACTTGAGAAGTTCCGCAGAAGTCTCAGCGCGAGCCCAGAAAACCCAATCGTACAGGTGGCGATACCTATAAGCGTACTCCACAGCCGCTTGAGTTTTTCCAACCCCGCCTATGCCATGTACAATGCAAGAACCACAGTCCGAGTCGTTGTCAGAGTTCTGCGATATGGTCGTTGATGGATTGAGATAGGCATGTAATTGGGAGAGCTCGTCATTTCTGCCAAAGAAGTCGTTATTTCTGCGCACCATGTTGACCATATGACGCGGGTTCATTCGAGAACGTCTTTCAAGAACAGGATCTTCGGACATGTTGCGTGCTGACAATGCCCTATGACTGAAGATTGTCGTGGCCGATGTAATCTGCCAGTCGCCTTGTTGTTCAGCTCTTTGTTCAGACAGAATTTGCTGGTGGGCGAGTTTCGCTTGCGCATCAAACTCCTTCCCGTTGGCTGTGGCAGTTTCCTTTGTTTGTTGTAGGGCCCTCTGGGTTTCTTTTGTGGAAACATTTGTTCTCCAAAGTTTGCTATCTGCAATACTCTTGTTACTTTGAGTGTTTGACACAAGAAGGGGATACCGACTTCGTGTCTCCATGTTTTGTTCAATCAACTTTATGAGGAACGTTAAGTAATCATTGTACAAATCGCCTAACAATAACAAAAGCCGCACATTGTTGCGTTGGAATATTCTAATTGGTCTGCCAAAGTGAGGCATGACGGAGTGAAGCTGCTCGATGTGCTCGACTGTGTGTTCTCGGAGATCAGGTTTCGGAAAAGAAGACTCCAAGGTCATTAGCGTTTTCCGGTCATCATATACGGTGGGTATACCTCAAGTGCTGCGTACAGAGCCCTCCATAACAGGGCTGGATAGGAGCCATCGCGAGCGGTAGTTTGCTGTAGAGCGTTCACAAGGTACTTCACTCCATCAACACAGGGATCGAGTCGGAGCTTTACTTCCGTGCGGACGTCCAGTGTATTCACATATTTGCGAAGTAGTGCTTCGTAGGCTGTTTCAAACGACTCGTCGTCTTGGACGAATATCAAAGTTCTCGCCCTGGTTTTCTCCAGCTGGGCTTGTTGAGTAGTCAAAACTCCGTCCAAGAACGCATTCAGAGCCATCAGCGCTTGTCCGAGAGAGCTTCTCGTCTCGGTAGGCTTTTCGAGTGGTCGCCTTGAGGCCTAGGATGCGTTGAGAGAAGTGTAACAGCGCTCTTGAAAATCGGTTGATGTGTAGCTAGGCAGAGAAACTATCCCCCGTGAACTGTGACTTCTATGATGGCAAATGCACTGCGTGTGGCAATCAACGGCAGGGGTCAGCTTACCGTGTGGCATAATACAGCTCATTTTGTTCTGGATCTGAGGTGTGGGAGGAAACTAGGAGAAGCTGTCACGCCGCATAATCTTGGTGCTTGGTGGGCTTTGAGGTCGCCAACGACACTTGCCCATTATGGTCGATACCATACGGCATAGAAATCGGGCGTAACGCCCCCGTACATTTGGAACTTAGTGCATGCAATGTGCCCTGGTAGACATGGTGACTGGAGGAATGCTCACCTGATGTTGTGAGGCTGAGCCGCAACCTGCCAGGTTCTATCCGCTGAGTCAAGCATACGAGCTTGCCGGGTAGAGTAGGCCGACTAGTGAGGTGTCCACGCTAATGTCCAATGCTGCATGGGGAAATTTCAACGCCCGGCTTGTACTGTATACTTTACAGGTATCTGCCCACGGTCTCGAGGGGCCCGTGCTTTCCGTCCAGCTGCGGGGGAGCCGTAGCCTGCCCCGAGTATTCTCCCGCATGCCAATGTCGCCCCCGGCTTGCTCGCGATTACTGGCTAGGTACTGTAGTATCTTGACCGACGAAGAGCGGCTAGCTCCAGCTAGATTGGCCACCACACCTTTCCAGGTTGTCTCATTACCACTGTGCCACCCGTGTGCGTGTGGACTAATTGTTCGTGGGCAGCCTTATACCGCGAATGGTACTGTGCAGCCTGTACTGGGCTGCCCTGCCTTGCCTTAGGAACACTGCACTACTCACCCTGCCTGTGTTGTACGGTGACCTTTGCACCGCACTTGAGGTACCAGTCTTCTTTGCGACTGCTCCAACTCCTCCCATCATTCTGAGCTCGCCCTTCTTGACTTCGACGCCCAGATACCGCCATTTCTCAATGAAATTTATCCAACGTTTACTACTCAGTGAGTGTCCTCTTGCTACTTCCGCAAATGGATTTGCACTTCAGAGCAGTGAGGTTTAGAGCAAACCCGTTTGTTCTGATTCCGTGCTTTGGCTTCATAAGTATCGTTTTGCTGTGGTCTTTCAGTAACATCGTGCAAGGACCCGAGGAGCGATGTAAGTTCTGAGCTCGCCATACTTCTTCCTACCCGAAGTCTAACGTTTTTGGGGTTCAGTAGGCAAGACGCCAACCATGGACTCAGCCGAGTTACAGAAGCGCCTTTCGCAGCAAAGATCGACCATTGAGGAGATAGTTCGACTCACCGGAACTGCTGGCTTGACTTATGGAGTCATACAGCGGGGAAAAGTCATTCATACGGAGAATTTCGGCTATCGAGACGTGGACAAGAAGGAGCCGGTTGACGAATACACAATCTTCCCGGTTGCTTCTCTCACCAAATCAATGGTGGCTGCCGCTGTTGGGATGCTTGTTGAAGAAAAGAAATTGGATTGGGACACGTTGGTCAAAGACATACTGCCTGAGTGGCACGTCAGTGATCCCACTGTTTACAACACAACTACCATCGTTGATTGCCTGGCGCACCGCACCGGCCTCCAAATGAACAACTACTGGCTTGAGAGCAACAACAACATCGTAATTCCATTGAGCGATAGCATGAAGCTTCTGAATGCGCTAAAGCCAGTCAAACCGTTCCGCAGGCAGTGGCAGTATAACAATCTTGGCTACGATCTGGCTAGCCACGTTATCGAGAAGCTCTCTGGCATGTCCTGGAACCAGATGATTCAATCGAGGATTTTCGACCCTCTTGAAATGCATCGAACAGGCACGCACGAGAACTTTGCCGGGCCTGACAACGCTTCCAAGGCCTATGGCTCTTTAAGCAATGGAAGCCCCGTGCGTATTGGTGACAGCCAGATCGGCGACAACACGATTGCTGGTGCCGGGGGAGGCGTGCGAAGCTGTTTGACCGATATGCTCAAGCTCATGAAAGTATGGCTTGAGGCTGGAGAGCATCAACTTCGAACCGGGCTCACATCAACTCCTGAGCTACCTTTGAAGCAAGTCAGCCACATCATGTCTGCAAAGATCCCCACGAGCTCATCGTCCTATCGCGAAACCTCGTATGGCATGGGCTGGGCGAGGACGCAACTTCCTGGTCCTATGGGTGTCATTGGATTGAATGGTCTGTGGCTCCCCGGTCGACCGGGAACTGCCAACGGCTTTCCAATTGTTGCGAAATCGAAACCTTCACAGCTCGTCATATATCATCAAGGCAGTAATCCCGGAGTTCTGGCGTCGGCAAGCCTGCTTCCTGAAAGTCAAAGTGCTATTGTCGTGCTATCGAATACTCTGGCGCTCAATGACTGCGCTGACTGGGTGGGCCAACTCTTGGTTGAGACAGTTCTAGGTGTTGATGAAGCCAAGAACGACTATTTGCAGATTACGAAGGATACCGTCGCGTCTGCCTTGGCTTGGTATACGCCAATGGCCAAGGAACTTCGCGAAAACAGATCACTGGAAATGCCTCGCAATCCTCAAGAATATGCAGGCATATACTACAACGAAGCAGAAACTATCCATATCGATGTCTATTCTGACGGCAAGAAGTTGAGCTTTGCGTTTCAAGGTCTCGAAGATGAAGTCTGGGACTTGCGACCTTGGGAAGGGGATGTCTTCACTTGGCTTCCTGAATCAAGAGACATCATTGCATCTCGCGGTAGATTCACGTTTCAGAGCCCTGATTACTACAAAATTAAGTTCAGTGTCTCTGAGACAGGCGTTGTGGAGAAGCTTACCTGGGTCCATGAAGGTTGGAATTTGCCTGAGGGAGAAGATTTCTATAGAATTGAGGACCAAGGGCAGGCTGCCCAAAAGCCGCTGTAGACGCCGTTGATGTACATCCAACCGCGGGTATGCAATGGTTATGATGAGACTGGGCTCATGCGAAGCTGGTGATTGGAATTCTGGGCAAATAAGTTGTTTACAATTTGGATTGAATCCCGCATTTTGAATGTGATATTCAAAACATTCCGGAGATTGTATCAGGAGTGATGAGCTTTTGACTATTTATAAACCATCTTGGCGTCTGATGTTTTAGAATACTGATAGTAGATACATATAAACTTAAGCGCTGCGAATGTGCGAAGCCTCGCATCAGGTGATAGTGCCTAGGGTGGTGCCTGGGTTGTTTGTCTGCCATCCCTCTCGCTCCTTCTACTACAAGTAATCTTTCTCGGGCTCTAAAGCAAGTCAGAGGATAATTTTGACAACAATGCCGCCGGATGTTGTCCAAGGAGTTTTCAAGTTCATTCAGTGGCAGGATTTATACCACAGGGAGAAACCTTTCCAGGTTCTCACACAGATACCCCCGGACGCCGAAAATCAGCGGTCTCACAATCTTAT
Organism: Cadophora malorum; assembly: GCA_017365405.1. Classification (NCBI taxonomy): domain Eukaryota; kingdom Fungi; phylum Ascomycota; class Leotiomycetes; order Helotiales; family Ploettnerulaceae; genus Cadophora; species Cadophora malorum. Next base: position 58,582 of record JAFJYH010000217.1, on the reverse strand, counting down.
CTTCGAAGAGGTTGAAGTTGCCGTTAAGGATGTCCGATCACTTGCTATCCCACCAAAACTTGATACCTATGGATTCATGTATCGAGAACACCCTCTCACATTTGCCGACTTCCAGAGCCGCCAAGCAGTAGAGAAATATTATCTCCCCGAGGTTGAACGCTTGATGAGGGCTGAGGTAGAGGACGTAGGACAGGTTTTCATTTTCGACTGGAGGCTCAGGAACACTCTTCCCGAATCAAGTCCCGGAACAGTTCTCGACTTTAACGACAGGACTTCTTTTCTGAGACCAGCAGTTCACTTTCATGTCGGTGGGTTCAGTTGTCCGATCTGAAGATCAGGATACGTAATTTAACACCCCCCAGATCAGAGTCCAGCAGGAGTGTTGAACCGAGTGATGCTACAACTGAAAGAGAATGCCCCTCAATTATTGAAGCAACGCGTTCGTGTCATCAAGTAAGCTTATCACACCTGAGCCAAAAATGACTTATTTACATCGCAAAGTATTTGGAGGCCTATCGTAGATGTCATCGGAGACTGGGCTTTGGCACTTTGTGATGGCCGAACAGCGAATCCCGAAGACTTCATTGAAACCGATCATGTTCGACGCCACTATACTGGATCGTCGATGTACTTACAGAAGCGACCAGGTCAAGAGTTCTACTATCTCAGTCGGCAGGGAAAGGATGATGTGCTATTCCTGAAAATTTTTGACTCCAAGAAAAAAGGCATTGGCGCACCCTGTGAGATCAAGTCTGTGGCCAGTTTTTTAGCATTACTCTGACAACATCTAGTTTGTCCTCATGCTTCCTTCAAATTGCCGTATAGCGAGCCCGACGGGGTTCCACGGCAGAGTATCGAAGTTCGATGTTTGGTATTCAGCAGCAAGGAAGGAAAAGTTCCCTTAGGCTATCATGAACAGATCGGGAAACAGTCTTTGAGATCGTCGGGGGATAAACACTGATTTTAATGGTCATTGATCCAAGTAGTGCTCTCTTTTAGGCATGCAAGTCAAGTTTCCTAAATGGTTCAAGTCTCGCACTTTTTGGGCTATGTTCGCTGTACGGGAATGACTTGTAGAAGTCGCCAGTTGTGAGACATATCAATGTGAAAAGTTCAGCGGCAGCTCATGTATAGCGCCCTAAATATTGCGGCTCAAGAGTTTGCGAGGACGATACTGTATTCCGGCGCATTCATCATCGCTGTTGTGCCCTATAATCACAGTCTGCTTCCCCTCGAGATAAGCCAAAGAACTATGCCAAGCGCTATTTGGACGGAGCACGCTGCATGACCACGAGAACCATGGCTGGTCCATTGAGACTTCTTTGCTAGCTGCAGAGATGGTAGAAATTAGTGAACTTTGGGGGCATCGCTTTGACCCTGAAATTCATGCCCTTCAAAGTTCAGCCCCATTACTGTGGGTCGACTGGGGTTGTACATGGTCCCAGCTGCAACTGGCCACGGCATCACGCTAGCTCAATATCAACTTGCATGAGACAGCCTTGAATTTCTTCTGGTCACCCGCCTTTACTGCACAATCCACTGCCTACTGCTGCCAACAAGCTTACCCGGACACACTCACCGAGAAATACACCTCCTACTGGCGGACATTTTGAGAGAGGCGGCTCCGTCCACATCTCCATTGGTTATCCTGTAGTGCAACACAACGTACAAGCTTGCTTTCATGATTCCGATAATAGCATTGATAGGCTGCATTGAAGACCGCTCGCAACAGCCCATACCTGCGTCCATGCAAGTGGAAGCCATCTATGCTTTCGGTGAGATGCATCGACTGCTTGCTTGATCGTTGGCCACTCGGGTCGGTAATAGTTGAAGCTTCGGATTGCCCACCCAACCAGGGACTGACATGGACCACCGTGATGTGTCATGGGATTCTCAGAGATAAGCAAACTTAGCCGCTGGATGCGAAGAGAATGCCCGTAGATAGAGCTGCATTGTAGCTCTCTTTTTTGAGGTAAGGTACTACTCGCGGTAGCATATATAGCTTTAGCAAGGCTTTTCGCAAGACATTCTCTCATTCAAGTCTTCCAGAAGCAAACTTGATCAGCGAGAATGTCAGTGGTGACATATTCCTATGTAGCCTTTAGCAATTTAGCTAACATGGTCCCAGCTATAGCAACATCAACATAAGAATTCAAAAAGACCCTTCCAGCATGCCTCTTATCGATCCTACTCACCCAACGGCTCAGCCCGCGCAAGATCGTGAGAATAGCCCGACAAGAAGCGAGAACAACCTGTCAGACAGCGGCTCGGAGGACGAGGACACTAAAAACTGGGTCGAGCAGACCTTGGCAAAAAACCAGAAGGACGGTCGTGATCAGCCATGGAAAAAGACCTTTAAGGCTGAAGGGGCCTTGGAAAATATAGACAACACCATGGAAGATGGAGAGGATTTGGTTGTGGTTCCCGCTCCAAAGATGCCTTCCGCTGGGGAAGCAACGATCTATGAGCAACAGAGCCTCTCTGGGTAAGGGCGGTCGGGATTCCCAGTGGTACTGTGAGGTGTATGGGCATCTTTATTTCAACACCGGACTTGTTGTTCACATTCGCTGAGCGTCTCAGCCAAGATAAATCACATGGTTTGAGACTGTTATTGAGGAAGCCGTCGGGTATTCTATTGACTAAGCTTGTTGACTCGTTTGCTTGTCAGGAATACGGAAATATATGTTGGTATTCTGATGCTGCTACCCGGTTCTTGTACCGTGATGTGTCGAACTCTATTCTCCAGTCCTATTGGCACCTGCAAACAATATTTGGTCTTGCTCATCCAAACGACTGCCTAAAGTTAGACTCATAATCCGTGATACGTAGAAAGGGTTCTTTACATCAATATCAGATTCATCTTCATTGCGAGGAGACTTGGCGCTATGCGCTGCAATTCTTTCATGGCATTACTCACTTCCGAGCTCTGCGCCAGCCGATAAACGTCGACAAAGCCGAGCAGTCCTCTCCGTTTCTTCGTCACTCCTGCGTTGAGTGCAGCGTCGAGTCTTTTCGCTAATTTTCTAACCTGAAGGATGAGACCCAGGGCGCTATCAAGAAGCTGGCGCCCCGAAGCTGGGCCGTCAGAGGCCCTTCGCAGGAGCATGGGTTCCATGGTCTCGATGTCTGCTATCCATTCCCTGCTTGATGTAGACATAGCCTGGCCATATTCAATCAGGTCGTCTTGGGCTTTCTCGTAGGCTTTAAAGATTGTGTAGAAAATTGTAAGGCCGCCTATCGTAGTGGTAATAAATGTCACGATACCGATCCAGTTGGCTGCAACCGATAGCGGACTGTCGGACTGTGGAGGGCAGGCAGACATATCGTCTTAGAGATGTTTTATCGAGATGTTGTGAGGTTTTCGCAAGAGAAGGAGGGTGTTACCGGCTTTTGTATGACAGAATAGGGGCTGAGCTTGCTGTGGGGGCGTTGCGCCCGCGCCCGATTCACTCTGAGAGAAGACTCGAGAAGACGAATGGAGCACGCTGCAACATTAGCTGCAAGTAAATCCATAATTGAAGCGCATATCAAGCCCGTTTAGCGCTGGCGCGGGCAAGGCCTAGATAGCCCTCTCTTGCTTAGAAAGGGGTATGTATGCTGCAAAATACAGCGCAAAAATGATGTTCAGGACCAGCTATCTGGGGACTTCACTCCTCCCGTGTGGCTCCTTGGCACATTGACACTTCGATGAAGTTATTGCCAATTTGAGGCTTGAACGAGATATTTCTTGCTAGTGAGCTGATTGAAGCAGCTTAAAGCCGACTGCGCTAAATGTTGATGTTGGTTTCGCATGTAGCTTTCTTACGTTGGGCATGACATCGTTCTATACTCAACTGCAGTTGTAGACTCACCACCCTCCATATCCAGACTATAAGTCAAATGTCAAGACGCTACGAACTACAAACATCAGTTGAAGCGTCGCCTCTGAGTAGATCGGGTTGCCTCTGCTTCCGCCTCACATCAGCCAGGCAGAAGCCCCAGTTTCTCATTGCGCTTCTCGGATTTGGGGGTGGGGGAGGGGATAGTGATTTTTTACAGGAGTCCAATTCGGTTAGTGATTCATGCCTGGGTTCGGATTCAAGAGTGAGTACTGGCTTACTCTCTAGTACTCGATGAATCGCACCGCGTAGTTCTCTGTTCCTTGGTGGCTATAAAAAGTCCACCGAAGACTTAGAGTGTTAATAGATGATAACAATCTCCGTCATTTCATAACAACGACGATATCAAATCGGCGATAAGTCAAATAAATTCCAAAGTTCTTTTTTTTGTAGATTATAACAAAGTCGTATTTACATAAGAAGAATCTTACAGACAGAATATTACGAAGGCTTAATTATAAGTCGATCTAAGACGAAGAGAATCTTATACTCTTTATCTTATAAAATAAGCCCATGACATGACCTGTGATAAATATGAGAGGAATAACTTACTTCACACTGCGACATACCGTCGACTTGGGATCATAAGACCTGTAACGAGTATTAGTCTGAATCTCTGCGAACTATGTAAAAGCTCGCCAAGTAAGCTCCAATTAAACAGCTTGACTTGTAAAAGACTACTGCGGGTAGGAGGAACCTAACAAAAGGTGAGATCCACTGCGATTCCGGCTTCGATCTTGATAGCTGCCAGCCGGGACAGGTGTCTTCCAACCATGAGTACGGAACCTCGACGAGTGGTGCTCCTGCGGAGCTGCCATCCCACGTAGCAGTACAGGGAAACTGATTTGCTTCTGTTGCAGCAGGTAGATCTTCGACACTAGCCTTCATGAATGACGATGTTCCTTCGCTAATGTAGCCGTACTTGATGTCGACAGATGCGTTGACGGCGAGTAAGCAACAGTGAGTGAAGTTCTGACCACCCATGCGAGGGTTGCGACCTGTACCAGAATCGAGAGTGAGATTGGTGAGTCTGGGCTAAAGTTTCAGTGTCAAGTTCGTGTTTTTGATCTGTGCTCTTAGTACTCACTGGGGAAACGGGTCCGTGATAGCTGTGTAATTGCCCTAGGCCTGCCATCCATTAGCTTTCAAGCCCTCTAACACTGTCGACATCGTAGCGTTATAGCTGTGTCGTGAACTGTAGGACAATGAAAGATCAAAACGACCAAGGACCAGAGCCTACACAAATTGCTTGAACTTCAGGTAGCTTGGGAGTACATGGTGATTGGTCATAGCGTGATGTGGTAGCCGTCAATGTGTAAGCGAGACCGTGTAAACAAAAAGCGGAAGGAGCGAGAGCCCCAAAAGTCTCCTGACGTCACGGAAAATATTACAATGGGAGACATAAGAAGACCTTTTAGATCAATATTGAGTTATTAGAGCACTATGTGTCCAGTTGGCTTGAGATATTCTGGGTCCCAGCTTGTGTATCTTCATTTTACGTGACATCAACGGTGAATGTTTTTGAGTCAACATCGCAGAACAAATTGAGTAGCGAATCTGACAAAGTCTCTTGAATGTTTACCAATGAGGTTGATAAGTCATCACTCCTTATCGCAATCGAGGAACTCCGCCGTTATGCAAATGCTTCCCCTTCCCGTCCATCCTTCCCCAACGACGAAACCCAGTACTGTTCTAAGTCCTCTCATACTACAGAACACTGCAAGCTCTCCTCATTGACTGTAGAGGGTGGTATTCACTTTCTCGGTACTAGTCGTATCTCCAACAGTGACCGAAACGTTGAAAGGGTACAGGACAGGGCCAGACGAAACTCCATAGAGACTGAGAACGCTCGCTGACAGAGTCGACGGGCCAGCGACCTGACTCTTGCTGGTCGAGACCGTGAAGTTGAGTTTGTCAAGAGTGTCGGACCCATCCGGCCCAATGTAACTCGACCCAATGACAGTCCCAAGAGTTTCTGGATAACCTGCACCTGGAGAAATGCCGAATGCTGCTGCTACATCGTAGACTGTTTGCTAGGGAGGATGAAAATTAGTAATGCAATTTTAAGGTGAAGAGAGCATACCCACGATGTAGTTCTCGGTGAGAAGAGAGACTGTGAAGGGTTCGCCCGCGGCGATTGTGCGAGGAGCTTCCAGTCCGATGATTCGGGCGGATGCCGTTGAGAGAAGCGTGAGGCCGGAAAGAATGCTGGTGGTGGTTGAAAAACGCATGATGGAATTAAAATTGGTCTTTTTATCTTAGCTATGCTTGATAATTGGAAAACGATGTTGAAGTTGTTGTTCGTGGTTGTTGTTACGATTGTTCAACGGATGTTGGAGTTGGCTAGCGTAATGAACTTGAGATGATTTCGAGGAAAGAGCAAAGGACGCATATTTATATCCTGGAAGTCGGAACTCTGAATCCCAGTACTTGTCTGCCAAAGTCAAATACGAGGCCGATCAATGAAAAGTAAGGAGTGCATTCGGGATGATGTAGAGATCTGCAAAAGTCTATTCTTGGCTGTGGGGTAGACGGCAAATAATACGAAGTGCCGGAAAATTTATGCGCTTGCAGTCATTCATTGGGTGTAGGTATTGGTAAACCAAATGCTTGCTGAAGTGATAGACCTGTGAGTTGTGCAGTTTACAAAGCTCTCATCGTGAAGGCGCGGCGCTACTGTCCCTTCGGGAGTCACTTTTGTCATCGACTGACGCCACCAGCATAACTTGTGAGCATCTTTTGCCCCGAGAAATGTAAACCCAAGACCTCTATTAAAGTTCTGGATTGTTACCGAAAAAAAACATGGTCTTATTCTTCAGCACTCGTATTATAAACAGCGAATCGCTGTAGAGAAGGACCATGTCACTAACGTCTCACAGACTCTCCGCGCCACAGCCGCAACTGATCGTCGCAACTGTACCGGCATTCCGGCCGACGCTGTGGGTGTCAAAACCATTCTCGTCAATTGCACAACTGAGGCTGTTTTTGATGGGGTAGCACACAACGAAGGCGTCTAGGTAGAAAAGAAAAAGGTTTGTGCCCCTGGGTCAATTTGGTACGGAGAGGAGGCCGGCCGAAGATTCGGGACAGTATAGAACTGGTAAATACCAACGCATACCATGCATGTATCACATCTCAAATTTCAATTGCATACTTTAGTAACGTGGCCCGAGAGATAGGCTATCCAGAAGGTTGGTGCCCAAGGCGAGTTTCAACGGGCAAAGCAGCAAAAGATTTCTTCTCTAATGACCTACGCAGGGATCGAACCTGCAATCTCTTGATTCGTAGTCAAGCGCCTTGCCATTGGGCCAGCAGGCCAGTCAAATGCTGATTTGTTAAGTTGTGTTCTTATTTCAATCTAATAAGGAATCAAAAATCTTGGTGTGCAGAGTTTTCGGGTCCAATTAAAACCCACCAGTGGGACAGCTGCTCGCTTAGAGCCCGCATCCTCCCACGCCCCAAGCATCCGACCTACGCTAGCTTGATCATTTCTATGCTGAAGATCTAGGAGTACGTTATTCTGTCTTCCGAGATCGAGAAACCCGATTTCCCTTGCTTTGGGCGTCGGTATTTTTTTTTTTCGCAGGAAGCGCCGCGAGCAAAGGTAGCCCTGCTTTACGACATGTTTGACGCCAACCAGCAACATCAGAGGGATGAGACCTTTCGATCATATACTGCTGACATGAGTGGTACTGCGGCTTCTGACAACAGCAAAGCCATGAAGGAGAATAAGGTTAATTATAATACCGTGGTTATATACAGCAACGGAAAGGCCATAAGCATTCATTGGAAAAATGTTTGACCCCTCAAATAGTTTCTGATTGGCTTGAGAAGTTATTTTTGCACGATTCTGAGACCGCGAGAGAGAAATGCTTTATATTCGGCCGGCCTTTGATGAATCGCTATGTACGAAATGTAAGTGAGTTCTGATGAGACACTACCTTTCGTGTGCCAACAAGCATGTGTCGTTTGTGTGACAGCTTTTGTTCATCTCATTTCAGTCACCAATGAAACAGTCCGCCACCCAGTCCGTTGTGCCAATTACTGACATGTTAGTCAACTACATGTGACAATTATTTATCAATTGGGATCACTCAATAAGCAAATAATTTACACTCTGGAGTGAAATGAGGCTGGTGTCGGGACTGAGATCGAAATCCCTAAGCCTCGCTTAGCATTTATCGTTTGCCCCTCGACGCGCTTTACGAAGTAAATATAGAAAAATTGCCGTAAGGCACATTTCAATAGCACCAGAGAGCTTCAATTTGGTGCATCAATCGGACGATTCTCGTCTCGGGTTTGTGTCCATCTCATCAGCTATCTACATTATTGACAACAACCCACTCGACGCTCTACATATTGAAATCCTCCCATCCTAATACTCTTCCCATAACTTCACTACTGAAATTTGGTTTTCACATAGTGCAGAGACTAACAAAATACAATTTATCTCCACTTTTGTCCTCTGAGTCCTTGCTTTGGCTGCTGATGCCCCGGCTCTCCCAACAGAAGGCCGAAACCAAAGCCGTACTGTGTTAAACGTCCAAGACTTCCGGAATGAATATTCCAATGGATTAGCTCTTGTAGCAGATATTCTAAGCCTATTGCATCTCATATCTGCCTTTGACAATAATTTTCTGCCCTCCCCGGTACCTGCTGCTACGAGGTCTGCGAGAATGGATGTTGCGAAGATGGTAAGATCTTACATTCTTTTCCCATAGGTACATCCAGATGTCCACTAACAAGCCCTCCGAAGACAACGCCAGTCAGATCTTTGCGAAATAATCTACGAAGTTCACCTGTGGTAGCACAGAGCACAGTACGGGAAACCCAGCTTGCTGCAAGACTATCGAGACCTATAATGTGGGGCTGATCCATGACGAGGTTTGGCAAGTGTGTACTGTGGAGACTGTCCTACCTGAAGACCTTGCTGTCAATACAGCAGGTTCGGAGGGGATATTCAGGCTTGTTATCTGCTTTGCTTCGTATTTGGTGTCGAATTTCTGGTCGTGAGCTTTGTGATTTGGTCGAAGTTGGTGCATAATGGGTGACGTCTTAGGCTGGATGGCGCACATGTCCTTGCCCAAGGACAACGTATACAAAGACTGGAGCCGCACGAATCTCACTTGCTGGTCTTGAATGATTCACTACTTGACGAAGCTTCCGAAATCGAAACCATCGACGGCTGAAAATTCGTTGGCTTCGCTCCCAACCAAGTCCATCACTTCCCCGTTATCATCAAAGAGCATTCTTAAATAATCAGCTATGGAATGTATTTTATCATTCGCCCAGTTCTCCTGGCCTACTGCCAATCTTGCCTGTTTGTACTCATTGATGAGAGAGTCAACGGACTCTCCATCATCCGTTGTACTCCAGGCAAAAGGTGTATCGGATTTCAGCATTGCATCATGCGAACCCATGCTGGCAATAAATAGTCGGACCGTGGGGCGGAGGTACGAGTTCGCGTTCTTCCTCACACCGTTTTGACTTCGATGACTATGACTACTACCCAAAGATCCTGGTCTGAGTTTTGTCTGTTGCAGCAGCCTAGAGCCAGCATCATAGCCGCTGTAGATATCTGGTGCAATATTGGTTTCTGGAACTGCCCAAGGTTTGGCAGGAGCAGCATGATAGAAATGTTCTGCATTTGTAGCCTCATGGCCAAGGATAAGACTCATTTCTTTATGCATGTACCCCTCGCTGATTGGGATAGATGCAGCGCAGTCTGCTGAGGAAGGTATATGGTTCATCATTGGATTTTCAAAGTCGTAACCGGACATCGAAACATCGACATCTGTAGGATTATCACAAGGACCCGGTCGCATCGGCTGGCTATTGAACATCTCGCTTCCGCCCAAGAAGTACGAACTGGGATCAGTATCTGCTGAAATGTTTTGTTCTGGAATATTCATGAATGCTTGGCTAAGTAAATCGGACGAATAGTGTGTCAAACCGGTAGGATTTGTTGTTGATCCCCATAATGTTGAGGAGCAAGAGAATTCAGACATATTGTTGAGCATTTCATCGATAGTCGCTGACAGTCCAACTCCAGATAGATCGTAGTCAAGTTGGGGAAGCTCATGAGTGGGCTCGGGCCGAAGCCTTGGTGAATTTATCTTAGGGCAATGTCTCACAACTCTTGCGGTTTGTGATAACATTGTATACTCAAATACCAAATCCAGACTGTGGGCCAGAGCTTGTATGGTCCTCTGTGCAGCATTTGATGGGTTTGGAAAGAGTAGTTCGGCTTTCGAAAAGTCATGCTGAAACAAAATCAATTCTCTATAAAAGCCCAAAGTAGCAGGGTCATTCATGTCTAGGCTCATGTATTAGTAAGTTTAGCTACGTGAAAGCAAGAGGTAACGACATACCCATTTCAGGCTGGTTGGGTGAAGCTTGCATCATTGCGACTTGCGAGGATCTAAGACCCGGAAAATGAAAATTAGGTGAAATTATGTTTTGATAGAAACCGCTCGATGTGCTTGTGAGAACCAGGCATGGCACTGAAAGAACTTGGTTCCCTGGAAATGTTGAGGCTGTTCATCTGCAAAGTGAGAGCGCAAGAGCTGTGGTTGTGATGAGAAGGGTCAGTGGCAAGCGAAGGTGGTCTGCAGAACGCTAGTCCGAAATAGGAGGTGGTAAGGACGCAGGACCGCCTTTCTCAGCCTTACCACTTTGTCGGTCTCTTGGACAAGTATATGGTACTAGCAGTGAGAAATCTTGTTCGCTACTGTGAAGGCCAAGGCTAAAGGTCGGATTAAGCATAGACAAGCTAAAATTCTAACCTCGCAGTTCATCACCTGAGTACCTTGCTCTACCTTCGCGGGATCGACTTTGGAGGTTTGATAGCAATGAGATGATTCTTCCTGCATAAACAAGTTTAATGTGAGTCTGGGTTTGTCATCTCATAGACCACTAGTCAGCCTTCTTCCTCTTAGCAGCCAAGCCGTCACCCATCGCAAGCGCAACATCATCCACCGTTCGTCCTCTCTTTCTCCTCTCCGTCTTCTCCTCACCAAGGACAGTCTCATCTGCAACGACTCTGTAGACCTCCGCGACAGCATCAAAGATCCCCTTATCACCGTCCCTGCCCTCATAATCGAATCCTCCATCAACACCATGCGTCCGACCAATTTCCTTCATCTCCTCCACCCATCTGTACGCTTTGGGCGCCATGTTGACAACCCCGCCACTGGCTTTATATAAACCGGGAATGCGTTCTGACATCTCGTTTTTGAGTTCATCGAGGACACCGAGGCGAGACGCGGTCGTGAAGGCTTGGATGCAGAGAGCTGTGAAGCCTTTGGTGGTCGTGGCAAAGCACATTTTCAGTCCGGATGCAGGTCCTATCTCGGAAGATATGTGTTTGACATTCAATAGAGCTTCGAGAGTCGGGCCTGATATCGGGGCTTGTGAGAGAGGATCCGGGCCTGAGACTGGGATGGAGGGTCTGTTCCATGTGTGAGATGTGGGTGGTGTGGAAGATGTCGTGGTAGGTTGATCAGAGGCGTCCTTGCGAGATGGAGCACCGCCGATGATGCCGCCGTCAAGGAACTTGATTGTGGGCGTCTCGGTTGCAATCATTGTTGCTATCGAACGCGCGGTGTTTGGGGAGATGGCGTTAAGGTCTAAGTAGTAGAGAGGCGAAGATTTGGGTGGGGAGAGCGAAGAGAATGCACTTGTGATTCTCTTTGCCGTGGCGACAGCATCCCGAGGTGGAACTATCGAAAAGATATAATCTGCCTCTGTTACCAATGAAGTATCGCTAGAAAGACTGTCGATCGAGGCTGCTTTGACTCGAGCTTGTGTGTCTACACTAGAAACAGTCAGTTCAGAAGATGCCTTCGGACGACACTGCGGACTCGCGATACCGAACCGAGGGTAAGGTAATGACGAGAAAAGCAAAAACACAAGTGACTTATATCGGGACAGCGTATAGTAGATTTTGAACCAAGAGACGACTTCGTTCAAAGTTTTCGTAGCTCCCGAGGCATGCATGGCATATTTCATGATGCCATGAGATCAGGATGGATAAAAGCAAAAGAATGATATCCACAATGACATTCAGAAAACAGAAATAAACATTTCAAAAACACAAAACCTAGAAGCAATATTGTGACCAGAACAAAGAAATCCCAAGACCCCACCTTCGACCCTCCAAATTCGTGACCACACGATAATTATGAGCAATGAGCAACTTTGCAATGCCCATCCCCATTTCTCCGATGGAGAGAATGCCGATGGTAGCTAGAGGTGGCATCTTGATTATTACTCTAGGTGGGTATAAGCCAAGAAATAACGAGGGATAAGTGGATTGGATGTTGTGGGAATGGAGTGTGAAGCATTGAGCGAGAGTGGGCGAACTTGGAGATGTGAGGTCGGGGTTCCGGTGGATTTTGGTGGGGCCACGTGATCGTGAAGGGGAGATCCGTTGAAGAAGCATGGGATTGCGTGCTCCTGGATGGTGACGTTGTGCTGTTGGATTACTTTTACGATGTTCGATGAGAAGGCTTGTCATAAGCGCCTGCAGGACGAAGTGATTACTGTGTCTATTGACATCGATATGCTGATAACACACCACAGCCGAGGATGGAGACAAGTCATCGTTCATTATTTTTTTTTAATTCTGCTTTGCTATGCTTTTAGAATGAGCTATGCACTCATGTCATCCGCTCATTTCATAGCTCGCATCTCTATTTAATGGACATGCATGCATCCCAAACCCTGCATTGCGTTGCGTAACCCAAAGTGTAGGAGACCCACGCAAATAGGTGGGCAGATATGCAAGCAAGCAGCAGAATAAACTCCTGAGAACATTGCAATGAAACGGGAAAAACTACAGTAACAACAGCCCAGTCGATCCTCATGGCATGATCTCCTCGGTTTCCTCCACGATCTCCTCGACAATCTCCTCGATAACCTGGTCCTCGCTCTCGTCGGTCTTCTGGATGAGACCTTCGATAGGGTCGAGTGGGAGGCCGCGGGCTTCTCTCTCCTCCGCGACTTCCTGGGTGATCTGTTCTCTCCATGCCAACCATTCGTTGAGGAGTCTTCGTCTGTGTTCGACGACTGCGAGATCGGCTGAAGCGAAGCGGTCCTTGTCCTCCTCGTCGAAGACTTTGCTGTACTCGCGGAGATTCTTGCGGATCTGCTTTTGCTCTTCCTTGGTGAGGAGGCTTGCTGGGCGTGGGCGCCAGAGCCATTGCTTGAACTTCTCGACTGGCTCTTCGCGGAGTTGCTCGCCCTTGAAATCGTACAGGTGGTAACCGTTCTCCATCTGTTGATGTATTAGCTAGATACAGGATAAAGAGAACGAGGAAAACTTACAGCGTGCTTCCAGATTGATGCACTCGTAGCGACAAATCGGCCAGTCGGGTCCCAATCAATATCGGTGACACCGTAGTGATCAGCAGTGTTCATGAGTTGCAGATTGGCAGTGAGATCCTTGTCGCTCTCTGGCTTCTCGCCCTCAAAGTCCATATCGAAGAACTCCATATCGAAGCTCTGTTGCGAGTGAACAGTTGCAACGATAACGAAGCGACCCTTTGGCGACCAGTAGATGGCATTGCTGTTCTTCTTGTCGTAGGTTCGGATGTGCTTGAAGTTACCAACACCTGCACCCTTGACCTTTTCTGGGCAGTAAAATGCAACTGAAGTCTTTGGAGGAACAGCTGAAGGTGCGACAACTTCGGCTGTGGTGATGATAACAAATCGGTCTCCCTTTGGCTCCCAAGCAAAGTTGATAACGGTATCCTTGATGCCATCAACGACTTCGACAGGTACTCCCTTCTCACGTACACGGAAAATCTCCAAACTGGTTGCCAAGGACTTCTTTGACTTCGAGTGTCTGTCGACCTTGACACAGAGATAATCGGCATTTGATTGCCAGTGGAGCTTCGCATCAGTGACGCTGAAGAGGTTGAGAGTTCTGACGATTTCCTTGGAGGGAATGCTCATCAATCCGACCTTGGCTGGGTTGCTACCGATTTCGGGGGTCCAGAAGCAGAACAGTTGCTCATAGGTCTTGACGCCCTCTCGTCTGGGTGTGGCGGGTGCCCAGTCGAACTCCATAACACCATCAATCTTGATCGATGTCTTGTCAAGAAGACCCATGCGGGGTAATTCATAGACGGAAATCGAAGCACCTTGTGTCAATCGCGCAACATACTTGTCATCAGCGGACCACTTAAATGCTGGCCAGACAACCTTTCGCTTTACTGGTTGACCAGCCTCATCAACGGAGTTGCTTGGAAGGTCGAGATTTGCGAATGAACGGAGTGGCTTGCCGGTCTCGATATCCCAGATGACATAGTTCTTTCCATCATCGTCTACTGAGAGCGCAGGGTGACCTTCTTCTCCTATAACGATGGGACGATTTGACCAGGTGGTGATATACTTCTCATTGGGCGAGAAATCTACCAAGTTGACAAATGGATGAGGGAATCGCTTTTGTCGAATCCACGATGGGCCACCCCAAAGTTGAACACCTTGCTGATGCATGGAGGTCAGGTATGTACCGAGAGGAGACCATTGTACGAAGGATTCCGTCCAGTGCTGTCGGTCCACAATGCTCTCAGGCGCATCCTTCTCATTGTTCCAGAACACCTGAACTCTATCATCCTTGTACATGACGAACTGATCCCGTCCACGGCCACTTGGGTCTGCCAACCATGATCGCAAGTGCTCCTTCTCCTGGAATTCCTCGATCTTTGGTGGGGTGTAGTTCTCATCGATACGTCCTTCACGGCCAAAACGCTCAATATCCGTCAATTTGTTTACTCGGAGGATGTGCTTCTTGTCGAGGGGAACGCCGTCCAGTTGCTTACAAGCAGCAAGGGCTTCAGCGGGAGAAGAGTACTCAACAAATGCAAATCTAAATATTATCAGCATACACTGGAGGTATGGCACAAGTCGTGACCTACTTCTCTGACTTTCCGAACGAATCGAGTGGCATGTGAATCGACTCCTCCTTTATCTTTCCAACTGGTTCCAACTTCCTCCTCAAGAACTTGATCAACTTTGGCTTTGTCTCCTCTGTCACCTCTGGCAGTCCATCGACAACCACAAATGCGTCCAATCCTTGCTCCAATTGTACCTCAAATCTCTCACGTAGATCTGAAAAGTCAAGCTCCTCATCCTCATCGTAATCCTCCTCCTCAGGATCTGGTAGGTGATCAAAGCTCGGCGCCATGATTCCGGTTTAAGTGACCTCCTCTCTCGTTGTCTGTATTTGTTTTGTGACTTGTCTTCGTAGGTTCTGGATTTTTACCCCTCGTCGGCGGGCTTTTTTTGTGTGGGATCGTGGCGGCGGGTCGGGCTAGCGTTTTCGCAGAACTGCTCGACGGGAATATCGCTTTTAATGTCCTGGATCAGGCAGAGGACTTCTCAGGGAATCAGTGAGTGAGTCAGTCGTTCGTCGAGTCAACTGCGCCAGTCATTAAGAAAAATCGAGGTCCAGGTATCGTCGGCCGCAGCCCTGTCGTGGTGTGGGCTAGCAATTTTAGCGAGAGTCTGTCGCGCGAAAATTTGGGGGTTCGTACAGACGCGCCTGAAGCTGCCTCGATACCGAGCCAACCTAACAATATCAACACAACACCTCTACAATCATGGCGTCCTTCAATCCTACCCAAATCTTTGACGATGGAACCACTGAAGAGAAAGGAGAGAATGCTCGTCTTTCGGCTTTTGGTAAGCCAAATCCTCTCATGTCAATAGAGCTTCACCAAGCTCTCGTCCCTCTGCGCCAATGAAGCTCTCTTGAAGCTGGCAGATGTAAATACAAAGCAGATCTGAGGCTTTCATATGTGATTTGAGCTAGCCGTACTGAGTTTGTACTGATACTTTGCGTGTAGTGGGCGCTATCGCTGTTGGTGACTTAGTGAAGTCGACTTTGGGTCCAAAGGTATGTTGCCCAAGCTGCCGGTGCCTAGGTACGCCTGCTAAATGGTTATGTAGGGAATGGACAAGATCCTCCAGAGTGCTTCTACAGGGGAGATTATGGTTACTAATGACGGTGCCACAATTCTCAAATCCATAGCACTCGATAATGCTGCCGCCAAAGTTCTCGTCAATATCTCAAAAGTCCAGGATGATGAAGTTGGAGATGGAACCACATCAGTCACAGTTTTGGCTGCAGAGCTGTTAAGAGAGGCAGAGAAGTTGGTCGACAAGAAGATTCATCCCCAGACAATTATCGAAGGATACAGAATAGCAAGCCATGCGGCTTTGGCAGCTTTGGAGAAATCCGCGGTGGATCACAGCAACAACCCGGAGGCATTCAAGAAGGATTTACTAGCTATTGCGAGGACGACCTTAAGTTCGAAAGTCTTGTCGCAAGATCGGAACCACTTTGCAGAGCTGGCGTGTGATGCTGTGCTGCGGATGAAAGGGTCTTCTGATCTCAGCCATATCCAGATCATCAAGAAGGCCGGTGGAAAGCTTATGGACTCGTATCTCGACGAAGGCTTCATTCTGGACAAGAAGATCGGTGTCAACCAGCCAAAACGGTTAGAGAAGGCCAAGATTCTGATCGCAAACACTGCTATGGATACCGACAAGATCAAGATCTTTGGCGCTCGGGTCAAGGTCACTTCGACAGGAAAGCTTGCAGAGCTAGAGAAGGCGGAGAAGGACAAGATGAAGGCAAAGGTTGAGAAGATCAAGGCACACGGAATTAACTGTTTCATCAACAGACAACTTATTTACAACTGGCCCGAGCAGCTTTTCTCGGATGCTGGAATCATGTCTATCGAGCATGCGGACTTCGACGGAATAGAGAGACTTGCTTTGGTCACAGGTGGAGATATCACATCTACATTCGATCACCCGGAACAAGTAAAACTTGGACACTGTGATCTCATCGAGGAAGTGATCATTGGTGAGGATACCCTGATCAAGTTTTCTGGTGTGGCAGCTGGTCAGGCTTGCACTATTGTTCTTCGTGGAGCAACCGAGCAACTTTTGGATGAGGCTGAACGATCCCTTCATGATGCTCTTGCAGTTCTTTCACAAACTGTCAAGGAGCCAAGAACCACACTCGGAGGCGGCTGCGCGGAGATGTTGATGGCAAAAGCTGTTGAGGGAGCCGCGTTGAAGGTTGATGGTAAGAAGCAAATCGCCGTTGGAGCTTTCGCGATTGCTCTTCGTCAACTGCCCACCATTCTCGCCGACAATGCAGGTTATGACTCCAGCGATCTTGTTGCGAAGCTCAGAACTGCCATTTACGATGGCATGACTACGTATGGACTGGATCTCCTTACTCCAGGGGGTGGCATTACAGATATGCGTGAACTCGGTGTCATTGAAAGTTACAAGCTCAAGAAGGCTGTGGTTTCATCTGCATCGGAAGCTGCTGAGGTAAGTTTCCCCTCTGACTGTGTTAGAAGACAGTGCTGACCATAAAAGCTCCTGTTGAGAGTGGACAATATCATCCGCAGTGCACCACGGAGACGCGAGAGATGATTTGATGAACAATTAGGGCAGGAGTTCTCTGTATTATGAATGGGCAAAAGTTAGGAGCGTTGTACCATACCATAGATCATATTGCAGCCTCAATAATGAATGGAATGACTTCGAAATCTTCCAGCAAGGGCATCTTCGAGCAGGCAGATATTTGGAACATTGTTTCATACCGTACAAGGTGGCTAGATCAGCACCAGGAACTTCGCACGACGGCTTTTTCACGAAAATCGTCTTGAAAAATCGAACGATCCAATCATACCCATGTCTCCATATACCGTCGTACAAAGATCTCGGGGACCAAATTTCTTTCACCCCGTGCTCACACGACACTGTGCCATCTGAATACAAATGAATTGCCGAGATGCAGCATCGATTACCGTGCTCAGTGTGCTGTACTGTACTCGGGTCTGGTCCTCGAGACGTTGCCTCCATGACACTTATAAGTTTTTCACATTCCTAGGATGAGTGATTCACATGTTTCCGAGAAAGCATAGCCCCCTTACAGCACAACCGGAGGACAATTGGGAGCAAAACCGACAGCTCGCAGCTCCAGCCGCGTAAAGTGTAATACAAGGCGAATCAGGAAGTTGGGTGGCACAAATCTAGCGTGATAACAGAATCAAATCCCACATAACAGAAGCAATAAGCTGACGGAGCAAAGAGTTGGCCCATTCTCTCAAATAGCACGCCAACGCCCGCGCGCCCGCCCTCTGATCGATCGCCACTTCACATTTGTTGCAATTAATTTGTTGGATACTTCCGTCGTGTGGCCTTTTCAGGAGAGCGATCTTCCGTTGTAGTAACCTGCTCACCTGGCCTCGCCTGGCCTCCCCTCGCTCAGCCTTTTTATTTTTGCCTTGAGGTCCGAAACGAGAGTCCTGCCCTGCCCTCCCCTGGTCTTGCTGGCCCCCCGCCCCGCTTCCCTCCTTGCTTCCCGGAGCTAAAGTTACGTGCGTCGAAGCCTGCCGAACCTCCATCGATTCTCCTGAAACACGACCTCGCACCACAACACACCTCAATACAGGGCAGCACGTCCAACAGCATTTATTAATATCTATCCAACTTCCTCTTCTTCACCCTCCGAACGGTTTTTATCCCGCCTCTTCCTCATCGATCACTACGACGACCAGCAGCCCATCATTCACTACAGTTTCCGAGGTGCTCAATCAACTCTCAATCGCTTTCAGACAGACTTTGTTCTGTCTTTTCTCCCATCTGCAACGTTGAAGGTCCACAATGCCGCGACGGCGGCCTCCTCGAGATGGTCACGTCAATAACTTCATACTACTAGCTGCAGCCATCCTCTTTTTACCATGGCTTGTCGATGCTCAGCAGCAGCAGCGACCAGCGGTTCAGCGAAACGAGTCACCCCATGAAGGCAACAATAAGGTCGAGGTGACAAAGATACCTCATTCCATCGAGACACCTGCCAGCTATGGAAGACGCAAGAATACAGCAGCCCACGTCAAGGGCAAACAATTCAACAATAACGATAACGATGCGAGCGCCATCGCAACTTTGGCTCCGGCACAATCCGCCGTTGCAGCACCTCCTACAAGACGGCCCAGCCATACCACGGTTGGGCTTGGCTCGCCGCACATTGCGCGGAGTCTTGAGGATTGGGAAGTAGAAGACTTTGTGCTTCTGGCGACCGTCGATGGGAAGTTACATGCCAGGGAGAGAAAGACTGGCCGAGAGAAGTGGCAGCTATCCGCGGAGATGCCAATGGTAAAAACGGAGTATAATCGACAACGCAGGTCAACGGTCGACCCAGACTACAGTCCATTGTCAGTTGACGAGTACCTGTGGATAGTCGAGCCGAGTCGGGATGGGAATTTATTCATATACGTTCCTAACGGACCGGGTCGAGGACTGATCGATACCGGCCTCACGATCAAGTGGCTGGTTATGGAAACGCCATATTCCGACGAAACCATGCATGTCATGTATACCGGTGCGAAGAAGACGAGCATGGTCACCGTCGATGCAAACACCGGAGACGTAATAAGCTACTTTGGCTTACAAGGTACCATTGCAAACCAAAATTGCAAAGCTTCAGACGAGCCAGTGGATTCTGAAGAAGAGTGTCCGAAGGTGGCTACGTTGACGTTGGGCAGAACGGAATACGAAGTCAACATTGTCAATACAAAAACCAACCGACACGTAGCTACGCTGAAGTTCTCAGAATGGGGTCCTAACAACTTCGATCAGGATCTCCAGCGACAGCATCGTAAATCTCTCGATAACAAGTACATCTACACCGGACACGATGGTGGGATATTTGGATTCGACTATGATGGGAAAGACCCCAATGAACCTGGGCGAATGTTCAACCACAAGTTTCCTACTCCAGTGGCGCGAGTATTTGACGTGGCTAGACCTTGGGGTGTCGAGAAACACGATCCTAATTTGATTGTGTTGTCGCAACCGCTGCCACCAAGCAATGAAGATGTAGCTATGCTCAATGAGAGAGCCAGCAGCATCTTCCTCAATCATACCGAGGATGGAAGTTGGTTTGCCATGTCAGGCAAGACATATCCTCTAGCTGTTCGAGGTATCCGGCCAGCACAATGCAATCAGCAGAGTTGGTTGGATCATCACCCACAATGGGATTTCATGGATGACGCACGACTTTCCGAGGCTCTTGTTGGGCTACACTCGATTGAAGTCAATGAGCTTATGAGCCCCCTTGCCATAGGCGGTTCTTCGGAGGAAAATAGCAGTGATCTATGGGTACCAGCCGCAAACACTCCAGCCTTAGGCAAGGATCCGACAATCTATCAATATCTACGTCAACTGCCTCGCCAAGCCTTTAATTCCTTGTGGGACTTCATCCACAATCCCATACTTATTATTGGGATAGCGCTCTTGATCATGAGTAAGCAAAGAGAAGTTCGCACGCAAATCGGTAACATAAGCAAATGGGGCCAGAAAGTCGATCGGAAAGCAGAGCCTGTTGTCCTGAAGGACTCCAAGCTTGATGACCGTCTTCCAGTTGTACCCGAAGGCGAGGTTCTGGACGTGCCATCGCTGGACGGGCCAGCGGACGTTCAATCGGTCGAAATAAAAGAAATGGTCGCTCCCAATGAGCCAGCAGACAAGCAGCCACCGGTGACGAACCTTGAAATTCCTACAGACCAAAAGCCACCAGGCAGTCCTGAGAAAGAGAAGACCAAAAAGGCACATCGAGGTCGTCGCGGTGGTGTCAAGCACAAGAAGGGACGAGCGAGTTCTCAAGGTGCATCAGATGACGGCATTACAACGCCGAAACCCCTACCTACTGTTGAAGATGCCGTTCGCAACGCTCAGAAGCTCGGCCAACAACCTCAACTCGAGCCCGATATCCGTACAATTCCGAGTGACCCTCAAGAAGTTTCAGGCCCCATTATCCGAATTGGTGCACTTGAGGTCAACACAGATAAACTCATCGGAACTGGCAGCAACGGAACATTAGTCTTTCAGGGCAATTTTGATGGACGTGATGTTGCTGTGAAGCGGATGCTTATCCAGTTTTTCGATATTGCATCTCAAGAGACTAAACTTTTGAGAGAAAGTGATGATCATCCAAATGGTAAGCTCTCTCCTATGCACATTTGTTCGCTTCTAACCTCATCGCAGTCATTCGTTACTACGCCCAGCAAAGCGCAGGAGAGTTTCTTTACATTGCCCTTGAATTGTGCCCGGCATCTCTTGCCGACGTTATCGACAAGCCTCAAAAGAACCGTGATTTGGCACAGGCTGGTGAAAGAGACTTGCCCAATGTTCTCTACCAGATCACTAATGGACTTCAACATCTGCATAAGCTCCGAATCGTCCATCGAGACTTGAAACCTCAAAATATTCTTGTCGCGATGGGCAAGGATGGCAAACCCAGACTCCTTGTTTCGGATTTCGGTCTTTGCAAAAAGTTAGAAGGCGAACAATCCTCCTTCCGTGCAACTACGGCGCACGCCGCCGGTACTTCTGGCTGGCGTGCCCCCGAGCTTCTCCTGGACGACGATGCGAAGGATGGCCGCGCTCATCAGGCAATGGTTGATGCTAGTACTGACGGAAACTCTGGATCCATAATTCTCAATCCAGACTTGCTTCCCAACCGACGAGCTACACGTGCCATCGACATCTTCTCCCTGGGACTGGTCTTTTTCTACGTTCTCACAAAGGGCTCCCATCCTTTTGACTGTGGCGATAAGTTCATGCGTGAAGTCAACATTCGGAAGGGGCAGTACAACCTCGCTCCCCTCGAAGTTCTCGGAGACTACGCGTATGAGGCGAAAGATCTCATTGGCTCTATGCTCAAAGCGGATCCCAAACAACGACCACAAGCACGTCAAGTTATGGCACATCCATTCTTTTGGCCTCCAAAAAAGCGTCTCAACTTCCTCTGCGACGTCTCTGACCACTTCGAGAAAGAGCCGCGAGACCCTCCATCCTTCGCCCTCGCTGAATTGGAGAAGCAGGCTCCTTATATCTGTCGCCAAGACTTCCTCAAGCACCTGGGCAAGGAGTTCGTGGAGTCAATGGGCAAGCAAAGAAAGTACACAGGCACCAGACTTCTGGATCTGTTGCGTGCCCTGAGAAATAAGAAGAACCACTACGAAGATATGAGTGACAAGTTGAAGAAAGATGTTGGCCCACTGCCTGATGGATATCTGAGCTTTTGGACGAGACGTTTCCCAAATCTGTTGATCGTCTGCTGGGAATTAGTTTATCAAGTGGAGTGGGATGAGACTGATCGTTTCAGGGAGTACTATTTGCCTGCTGGCCTTTAAGCTTTTGGGGTTTTCAAAGCGAGGATCGAAATGTGTTTGGAGAAGAGGATGACTTTTGTATAAGTAGTTGGTTTCTGATGGACCATAGCGGTTGTCTAGTTGTAGCTTCCGATATTTGGCATTCCTCGCTATAGCGATTTATGTTTTGCAACTTTCATCATGATCGTGTTGAGTGAGGCTGAAACTTCTGTGAAGCTGGCTGCATCCGTCAACTCTTCGCCAGGTCTAGATTTTGGCAACGCGGCTAAACTAATTCTAGACACATCGTGAGGTGAGAACAGGACAACGAGCTTGCCCTCATATAAATCCCCACATGAACCCAGCATTCTTATCTAATAATTAATATTGGCTTCTAAGACTTCTTCTCTGTCCTCGGAGCGAATCATATTGCTGTTGAAAACCTTTCACCTAAACAAATTCACCAGGGTCAATACAGCTAGTCCAAGTCGTGGCGCATGGCTCCTCCACCTTCACCTCACCTTTGACAAGACCACGGCAGCGCACATCACCAATTGAGCCACCATAATTGCATTAAAGCCTTACGAATAACGTCCCTGCAGCGGCCCATTCAAGCTTTTGTCCCACTACCTTTTTACGAAAGAAAGCTGAATTGCTTTGCGAAGCTGGCGGTCGACCCCTCCCTCTCCCCAGCCTCTAAAGGGATAGCTTGTTGGCGGGAACCACCTTGAGAGCATTCACTTCAACACTTCACTTTTTTCGCCAGGAGATCCACTTACCAACAGTATTTCTTCTGCCAGGCTACGCTGCGAACCAATTCCTGGAATAGTCTTTGTACTCTGGCAACCTGTGGCTTCAGACATACTGCCAGCTTACTCTTGCAACACCAGGAGCCAGGTCTCTACCTCACTTCCAGTCGCTCTCAGGAGGAATCTGCCAACCTTCCTACCTCAGCTTCGTCTGGTCATCTACCTTGGTCGCATTGCAGAGGCAAGAGTGTACATACTTCGAAACAGGTAAGATGTCTTGTAAGACCCTCCACTCCAGCTTTCGGCGCATGCCTACCCCATTCACGCAATAGCTAAGACAGCATAGTACTTCCCGCCGAAACCGCACAGTACACAGCTATCATCGATAGCATTCTCAGAAAGAGCAACATCGAGACCATATCTGCCAAGCAGATTCGGAAGCAATTGCAGGCAGCATTGGATCAGGACATATCAGACAAGAAGGTACGCTCAGGCTTGTGCAGAGTTCTGCTGTGCAGTTCGCAGAAGAGAAGAACAGAGCTGATATGGCAATTTATCTAGGTTCCAGTCTCTGAGCTAATCCTCGAGCGCTTCGAAATCTTCAACGCTTCACTCCGCGCCGCTGAAGCCAACGCAGCCACAAACGGCAACGGCACCAACGAGGTCAAGCAAGAATCAACACCTCCCAGCAGTTCGCGCGACGCCTCCGCCTCCGCAGATATCAAATCCTCTCCCTCCGACTCCGACGAAGATGCTGCCCCGCCAAAGAAAAAGGTCAAGAAGGAGAAGGGCGCGGTGGACGATGCGAAGCTAGCGGCTATGCTGCAGGCGGCAGAGAATCGCTCTGCGCGAGCTACGAGGGGTGCTGGTAATAAGAAGGTGGTGAAGACGAAACGCACACCCAAAAAGCCCAGGAAGAGCGCGAGTAAGGTCAAGGCGGTTGATGATAGTGATGTGGAGTTGGGAAGTGATGGGGAGATCAAGGAGAAGCCGAAGAAGGGAGGTTTCCATAAGCAGTACCATTTGAGCGCGCCGCTGGCAGAATTGGTTGGTGAACCAACGGTATGTCTGCCCTTCATATTCTCTCCATGTCTCTCCTCGAGAATGTTCTTCTCTTGCTAACGGTTTCGCGTTTACAGCTGTCTCGTCCCCAAGTCGTCAAGAAGATATGGGAGTACATCAAGGCGAGAGATCTCCAAGATCCAGCCGACAAGCGACAGATCCGCTGCGACGATAGACTGCAGTCGGTTTTCAAGGTCGATAAGGTGCATATGTTCACTATGAACAAGATTCTCAGCAAGCAACTCTATGATGTTGAGGAATGATTATGGCATGGTCAAGAACAGGAGTATCTGGAAGGGCAAAAAGTAAGGCTGGGGATCTTGGGGACGGATGGTTGGAAAGGCGTTACGATACGATACGATACGATACGATACGACAGGTCTGATATGGTGTTGCGCGGGATGGCTGGTTCTGCTTCAGCGTTCCATACAATGAATGAACAGGCTTCGATTTCTGCATGGGCTTGGGAGGATGTATTACCTGGGACGATAGTCGTAATCCATGGAAGAACGTCATGAACTCAACGTTGCATATTCTTGACTGTACCGTACATAACATGGTAAATTTGGAAAATGCATTTAATCGAAGCATATCTGCATCCATGTCCTTTATAAATTGACTTGCCCCCTGGTTCGTGTGTTCCAACGTGATTTTTCGAATGGCTGTTTATTTTCCACCCGAATCATAGTCCATGAATCTTTGAAATTTGCAAAGACGCAAGCTTCCACAGTCATGGTTCACTTGATGATGTATCTGAGATTCAGGTACCCACAGTCTAACTTACGAAGCAGCGCTAAGACCTCACAACAAAGAGGCATCAAAAGATAGACCGTACATAATAGACACTGAACATGCATTATCCTCCAAATGCCTATCTCAAATATTTATCATGGTGACTCTTTGTGACCATCTTCCAAGAAACAGCTCAGCCTCGCCCACAAGGCTGACAAATCCGGGCAGGAGTCACTGCGGGGTCGCTTGGGGATCAAGTTCGGCCTTTGTAAAATTGATGGTGGCCCTAGGGAAATCGACATCACTCCAAGCAAACAGCCACTCTCGAATTCACCAGGGCTGTGCCAAGTCCCACCTTTATTCGAGGACTCCAGACATTGCAGTCTTACAAAAGACTCCAGCAAACAGAGAAGTAACACAGGAGCCTATTTGAAAGACAATTGCCACAATGGACGCTGCTCCAGGATCATCAAATGGAGGAGGAGCTGATTCTGGGGGCGCTGGGACAGCTGAATTACCTTCGAGACCGAGGGGCGATGGCTCGAGAGGCGGTAGAGGTAGGGGACAAGGTAGAGGAAGGGGAAGAGGGCGAGGAGGAAATGCAAACGGCAATGGAGGAGAGAACGGGCAACAGACTCAATCCCAGAACCAGAACGGAAACGCAAGGAGGAGCGGACGAGGAGGCCAGAATATGACGCAAGGACAGAGAATGGGACCTGCGATCTCAGTAGCAGATGCAAATCCCAGACCTAGTCCTATGAACGCTGAACAGCTGGCGGCGAGGTACAAACGGCCTGAGGGGGCGGATGAGAAAGAGAAGGCGGGAGACGAGGCGGAGGCGGAGGTGTGTTTTATTTGCGCGTCGGATATCGAGCATGAGAGTATTGCGCCTTGTAATCACCGGACGTGTCATGTCTGTTCGTTACGGATGCGAGCTCTATATAAGGACAAGAACTGTGCTCATTGTCGAGTAAGTTGCCTTTCCGAACCATTAATCGGTATCACCGGCTAATTGTATATTTAGACTCCGGCGCCACTTGTGATCTTTACAGATGACAAGACGAAGAAGTATGAGGACTTTACGAAGGAGGATATCTTCGATACGGATCCTAACATCGGGATCCAGTACGAGAGTTTGGATATTCGACAGGACACTATCTTTCTACTGCAGTATAATTGTCCGGAACGTACTTGTGATGTGTCGTGTATCAGTTGGCCGGATTTGCATCGCCATGTCAGGGTGATACACAAGAAGAAGATCTGTGATTTGTGCTCCAGGCATAAGAAGACGTTTACACATGAGCATGATCTCTACACTGATGCTGAGCTGTCGAAGCACATGAAGAAAGGAGATGACAATCCTGGCGCGGTAGACCAGAGCGGTTTCAAAGGCCATCCTCTATGTTCGTTTTGCGGAACGAGATTCTATGGCGATGATGAGCTATATGTTCATTGCAGAGATAGTCATGAGAAGTGCCATATCTGTAGTGAGAGTAACGGAGGTGCTCCTCAGTACTTCCTCAACTACGATGCGCTATTTGCGCATTTCACGAAGGATCATTGGATTTGTAGGGAGCCGACTTGCTTGGAGAAGAAGCTCATTGTGTTCGCTACTGAGATGGATTTGAAGGCGCATCAGTTGACTGAGCATGGCAATACTTTGTCGAAGGATGTGCGGAGAGATACGAGAGTGGTGGACATCTCATCGTTCGATTACAGAGCTCCATATGTGCAAGAGAGAAGAGGTGGAGGAAGTCAAAGAGAGCAACGAGAAGGACGTGGGAGGGGGAGAGGAAGAGATCCGAATGCAGAAGCAATACCAGCATCGACTGCTCAGCCGTTACGAAGAGACGAGCAGGCTTTTCAACGACAAATGGCTATTCATAGTGCTCAATCCGTCACTGGTCGCACTTTCGGAGGTCAGTTGACAGCTGCTTCGGCTCCTACACCAACTAGAACTCCTGTGCCGATGACAATATCACAACCTTCGTCAAGCGTCGTCACTGCTCCTCAACCAGTCAGTGCGCCGGATCTATCACAAACCACCATGTCACCTCAGGATCATGCCCGCGCAGTCAGACATACAGCTGTCGTCGAACGAGCTAGTAGTATGCTTCAGAATGATGCTACGAAACTCTCTCAATTCCGCAGCGCAATCTCTTCGTTCAAGAAGAACGCCATCACAGCGCCGGCTCTAATCGATTCTTTCTTCGCCCTCTTCTCAGACACGTCTTCTTCTGCTCTAGGAACTCTGGTCCGCGAGGTGGCAGATCTATACGAGGATCCTAAGCAAGCTGACTCCATTCGCACAGCATGGAACAGCTGGCGTGCCATCAACGAAGATTACCCATCTCTGCCTGCCGCAAGTAGTAGTAGCAGCAGTTCGATCCCACTAAACTGGGCCGTCACATCCAGCTCCTCATCGTCCGCACCCAAACCCAAAACCAGCCGAGTTCTGAAACTGAAATCATCAACCGCTCAATCATCGCGCTCTTCGGTATCACAAACCCGATCATGGGGCACAGCATCACCTTCAGCCTCACCCGCATCCACAACAAGCATCAACCCCTTCCCTGGTCTCCCATCGGCATCATTGTCGAGTAGACCCAGTGCGTCAACAGGCAAAATCTCCACCGTCTCATGGGCAGCTTCATCTTCCGCATCCGCATCCAACTCAGCCCCTACCTCCGCTCGCCCTACTCCTCCATCCTCACGACCAGCAAGTAGGAATGTAGGTAAGGATAGTAATGCTTTTCCGGCGTTACCACCTGCTGCCAAACCCCAGAGTACGATTTTCGGCTACGGGAACGGCATGGTGAAGAGAGGTGGGAATGCAGTTGCTACGTCGTCAAATCCATGGGCTGCGGGCTCAAGTTCGAGTGCTGTGGGCGGAAGTGGAAGTGGTGTGCTCAATGGAGAGGAGGGTGAAGATGGAGAAGGTGCTGCTGGGAAGGGGAAGAAGAAGGGAAATAAGGGGAAGAAACAGGTGCTGAATTTATGGGGATGAGAGGGACACGATAGTTCCGTTGATCTATATCAATGCTTTGGTCGGGGTTCGTGAGCGATTCCTGGAGTCCGCGTTGTATATCGGTTCACGCATTGGTCTTCAAAAGCGCTGCTCTTTTGCGAAGAAACTCCTCCTTGAGGGCGATGTAGACAGGCTAGAGATGCGAGCTGGAGAGGGAGATCTGTGTCTAGACTGCAATAACAGAAATGGAAATAGAAATGATTGAAAGGTTGTTGTCTGGTGACAACTTCAACATCCGCGCCCAGGTATCACTGCCGCATGTCGTGCTGTGATATAGAGATGACTTCGGAGCATGGTGAGAAGCTTCGACCAGAATGCAAGCGTTTCGAGTGGAAATCACTAGTCCTACATTCCGGCATATTCCAAGATGTCCGGCAAGATACAGGTAGGGTTCAGGTTACTGTATCTTCGACTCCAGGGAAAACAGTATCAAGATCAAGATGTGAGGTCAGGTTGTTATCTCGCCCGAAACTCGAGCTCAGCGTGGCTTGCATCTGAGGCGTAACTTCTGAAGGACAGAACACCTTATCGAGCCGAGGCGTCGGAAGTTGGTCCCTGCCTTTATGCTTTCGCAGGCTGACCAAATGGAGATCTGGTACTCGAGGACGGATACTCTACTCCACTCCCACTAGCTCTACTTGACAGATGCTTGAATAGACTCCAGTATTATCGCACGGACCACGTGAATTGCTTATCTTTTCAGGTCTCTGATGGGTGCAAGGAGGGTCCTTTGAGTTTCTCGGTTGATGAGTGAGGGGTCCACTCTTGTCCGGAGGCATCCTAGCTTCCCCCATGTTTGCTTGCTGGTGCTGCTGCAAACTCAGTTTGTTGTGGATTGGGCGGATCTGGCGGGGACAAGATGGATTTCTTATCTGGAGGCAGGGATTGGATTGAGATATCTGAGCTGGGATGGATTCATGGAAGTCCTGGGGTTGGTGTATAAGTATGGCCGAGATCTGTCCTGCCTACAGATTGTTTTCTTGTTTTCTTGTGGTTGTGTTTCTCTGAAGTATCTCGCTTGAGTTTGTAGACTTCAATCGACTGTATTGGACATCAAGAGGTTAAGTTTGAAGGGACGAATATTCGCCAAAGATGTCGTTCTCTTCTAGCACGAAATGGGTTCCTAGGTCGAGTAAGGCCGTGTCGGTCTTGATTGTTATATCGTCGACTTTCATGGCTACTGTGAGTAGCTTTTCATCCCAGAAAAAGACGTTTGCTGATATGGTTACAGACCCAAGGATTTGATGGCTCAATGATGTACGTTTCCATCATTCCATATGTGTTATTGTCTCTGAGGAAGAGGGAAATGACTATACATGTCTACAGTAGACTGACACCTGCTAGGAACGCACTCAACATTCTTCCTTCGTACACAGACTACTTCTCCCTCACTACCACAACACTCGCTCTTAACACTTCCGCAGTCTGGCTCGGTGGTTGCTTAGCAGGCATGTTCTTCGGTCTCGTAACCGACTATCTCGGCCGTAAAAATGCCATGCTCATCGCCGCACTCATCACAATCTTCGCTGCCATCCTCCAAGCCGCGAGTCAAAATGTCCCCATGTTCGTCATTTCCCGTATCCTGATCGGACTAGGTATGAACGGCAGTGCAACCGCTGGTCCAGTCTACATTGCTGAGACGTTGAAGCCCCAGTGGCGCGGCTGGGGTCTTGGCTTGTTCTTCGACTTCTATTACATTGGCGGTTTGATTTCCGCGGGTGTCACCTATGGCACGGCGAGGATGCAGAGTACGTGGGCTTGGAGACTCCCTTCTGCTCTACAGGGTCTGTTCAGTATTCTTTGCATTGTTATCTTGCCGTTCATCCCTGAGTCTCCGAGATGGCTCATCCACAAAGGTCGTAACGAAGAAGCTATGGAAGCTATTGCTCTTGCTTGCGCAGATGGCAATAAGGATGATCCGATTGTGCAGGTGCAGTATCAGGAGATCATCGATACGCTTGCTTGGGAGAAGGAGCAGGGTGAGACTTTGAGTCTGTTGCAGACTGTCAAGACTCCCAGTGCGAGGAAGAGGATGATGCTCAGTCTGAGTGTGGCGGTTTTCACGATGTTGAGCGGGAACAATATTATTAGTTATTATTTGGGCACGATGTTGACGAATGCTGGGATCACGGATAGTACGACACAACTTGAGATTGTAAGTCTTTTTTGGAGGGTGGAGGGGCGAATTGCGCTGACATTTGGGCAGAACATCATCCTGAACGCTTGGTGCTTGGTTATCTGCCTCTTTGGCACATCGCTACTTGACATCTTGGGACGCAAATCCCTGGCATTATGGTCGACTGGTCTTTTGACTATCTTCATCTTCATGATCGGTGGTCTTACAGCTGGTACGAACGCTCTCCCCAATCTTCTTTCCATACCAGGCTAACGTTCCGCTCTAGCATATGGTACATCCACCAACACCGCGGGTATCTACGGCACCGTCGCCTCAATCTTCCTTTTCCAAGGCTCGTACTCCTTCGGATGGACACCACTCACAATGGTTTACCCACCCGAAGTCCTCAACTTCAGCATCCGCTCCAATGGCATGGCAGTCTACGCATTCCTCGTAAGCGGCGTAGGCTTGCTGGTGACTTTCGCATTCCCCTACGCGTTAGAAGCGATCGGGTGGAAGACTTATATGATCAATGGGGCTTGGGATGTGCTTGAGCTGGCTTTTGTGCTTTTCTTCTGGGTTGAGACGAAGGGGAAGACCTTGGAGGAGATCGATGAGGTATGCTCCCAAAATTTGTGCTATGATAAGACTTTGTGTGCTGACATTATCGGGTAGCTCTTTGATGGAGAGAAGCATAGCGACGTTCCCGACTTGGAAGCGATCATGAAGGGAAAGGCTGGGCTTGATGATTTGGTTGTTGATGGTGTCGAGCCCGTTACGCAGGTTCCTGTCGAGGCTTCGAAGAAGGCGGATTGAGGATGGATGAGGGGTGACTGAAGAAGATGTTTCGGGAGGAACATAACGAAATCTCGTACGACTAACAGGTACCTTTCAATGTTTGTAAAGTGATGATTGTTCAAATACCAGTACTCCGTGGGAAGAAATCAATGATGTCTTTGTTTACCTATTCTACGCCATCTTTGCACCATTCATTGTACCATTTCTTGAGACTATCGTGTCATCACGTCGTTAAGATACAGCCCGAAACACATCACCTAGCCATTATTGTACCATAAAAGTCCTACTGATCTCAAAATCGCAGGTCCAAGACACCTAGAGTGCTGGCAAGCATCAAGCCTCAAAGACAAGCACGTCTGTACGACAAGCACTCTTTACCGGCCGGCACTCAGCAATCCCTCCACTTGATGATCGTTGTTGATTCCCTTATTCAGTCCACAGAAGATGATTGCCATGCATCCGATATCAGCTAGGCAGGAAGGCTTATCCTGTGGGCCGGCGTGGCAAGCATAGGAGGCATGTCCACTTTTGAGCTATCTCGCGCGAGATTCGGGCGGGTCGGGTGAGACAAATCAACGAAGTGGTAGATAACAGCTAATTATTCGAGCGAAAAGTAGTCATGATAGGTCAGGCCTTATCGATGGTTCGTACAACAACGTCCTCCTGGGGCGAGTGTACGGGTACAGCGTGCTTGTACTTCTTCTATTGTTATTGTAGTAGTTCCAGGTTTGGCGGGCTCGGCTAATCAAGTGAGTAAACAGAGCAGAATTTCCAAAGCTTCATTGGTGGTTGACACAATTATCGCTTTCGCTGATGAAACCGTCACCTCGAAGCGATTGGAGATAGTCGGCATAAGTGGCGAGCGCCAGACAAGCTCAAGAGTGACAAGCCCAGAAGTCCTGGCAAGAGTGGGGTAATCAACAGCTCCCCGCACCCACCTAGTTCCCAACTAGATCCTATCCCCCACTCTGGGTCGAACATCAATACATATTACATTCCCTTTCTTGGGTGACATTGTTTTGCAAGAGCCTCAATTTCTTGTTCGCCTATCAATCCCATCAGTTCACTCTCACAACCGCCACCATGCCAGGCGTTCTCTCTGAAGCATTTACATCGTGGCCCGTCTATACATCCTTCAAAGGCGAAGATGCCCCTCCAGAAGAGCTGATCCAGTACAAGAAGGACATTGTAGCTCAGTATGGTGAAGAAGCTATCAAATCCAGCTGGCTGAAAGTTTGCAAAGAGCTCGAGACACTCACAGATGAGATCAGTGAGAAGGGCACGAGCGTTATTCCGGAGTTATCGTATGAGGAGATGTTGGACTTGAGCCAGGAGAAGAAAGCAGAGTTACAGAAGCGGGGTTGTTTTATTGTTAGGGGCGTAGTGAGCGAGGAGCAGGCGACGAAGTGGTATAAGGATGTGAAGAAGTACTACGAGGACAATAAGCCGAAGGTTACTGGTGAGTTGTTTCCATGACATTTATTTTTGACACATATCTAACACTTCTCAGGGTGGCCTGTAGCAACACCGTTCGTTTTGAGTCTGTACTGGTCCCCAACACAACTGTCCGCTCGCTCTCATCCCCATCAACTACGTGTCCAACGCGAACTAAACTCCTGGTGGCACGCCTCACCAACCTCGCCAACCACATCCCCTGATCCGCTATCATACGCAGACGCAGTCCGGATCCGACCACCAAAGATCCCCTTCCCGGGTCTGGGACCACATATCGATGCCGGATCGCTGTGCAGATGGGTCGATCCAGCATATAGAGGAGTATATGCCGAGATTTTCGCCGGAAACCCCGAAAAACATGATTGTTACGATATGGAAAAGCGCAAAGATGCTAAGCAGTCGATTTTTGGACAAAGCTACAACTCGAGTGTTCTGCGTGCGTTCCAAGGATGGACTGCTTTGACTGGTGCTGGCAAGTCAGAGGGCAGTTTAGTATTGTATCCCGATGTCAAGACTTCAATCGCTTATATTCTCCTGCGGCCATTCTTCATACCTCCGACTTCCACCAAAGAAGCAGACATTATGGATGCCTCGAAATGGACTTTCGATATCTCGGACCCATGGTTCCCAGGAACGTTCAGGAACGATTCACAATACGCTTCGCCATCTTCGCATCCTCATCTCAGGATGACTGAATGCATGGTCAATATACCGAAGATGAATCCAGGAGATACAGTCTGGTGGCACTGCGATATGCTGCATGCTGTTGAAGTGGAGCATTATGGGGAGTTCGATGCTAGTGTCGCATACATTGCTGCGACACCAACGACTGAGTTGAACAAGAGTTATATGAGGGAGCAGGTCAAGGCATTCTTAGATGGTGGAAAGGTACCGAAGGATTTCGAAAAGGATGCTGGGCCGCAGAGGGACGAGAGTGCCTTTGCTGGGTGGATTGGCGAGGAGGCAATATTGAGTGGGGAGGAGGGGAGGAGAGCTGCTGGTTTGGTTGGATTGTGATCTTGTCGAGTTAGCATGTTTTGTACTCTTTGTATTTTGCTCTTAGGTAAACAAGGCTGTTTTTTCAAGAGCTGAATTCGTAAAGTTTCTCGTTTAAGAACTGACAATAATTCGCTAAAGCTGCTTGCTAGCGATTGGCACTCGGTACGAGCTTGTTTACTTTTCAAATTTCTCCTTTTTCTTCGGAATTATCACAGACGTCCTCGATCGACCACGAGAAACATCCTTGATGCATCGAACTGATACGCACCAATAGGTAGTCGAGCAGCCAAGTCAGTAATAGGGCGGCTAGACTCGGTGAGGCTGTCCAATAGATGGAAGGATTTCGCTCACCCCTGTCTAGGCCATGCATGATGCATGGCGCTTCTCAGCCTCACTCCAGCTTCTCCAGCATGACAACGCACAGGATCTTGTATCACCTCCGAGATTCATGGAACCTATTATATTTACAATATATTTACAAATTTCGTCTTGGCTCGCTAATTATCATCTACCTCGTTACCAGTACCATCCGAACACCGGCCGGTCGTTGTATGCAGCCGAACAATGCCAGTCTAGAAGCTGCCACCTATTCTTCTGTCTTGAGATAGATCCGAGATGGCCGAGATCCTGGGTGCTGTTTCTGCGGCTACAGCTCTGGCTAAGCAGTGTGGGGAAGCCATCAAATTTGCTTGTGATGTCTATTCGAGATATCAGAATCCAGAAGAAGTCAGGAAACAGCTCGTGCAAATTCAGCGGGTGAGCCTTTCATTGGATATTTTTTTGGCCTCGAAGACGTCAATCAAATGGGTATAGAAACTGACAGCAAATAGCTTGCCGATGTTTGCGTTCTCATCGGAAAGAACAGGTCGCTTCAGACTGTCGCCATGGAATCAAATCTGCTTGCTTGCGGGGTTTTCGTTAGCGATTTCCAGGCGGTTCTGACCAAGGTCAAGATAGGTGCTGCGGACAGTAAGTGGGTAAAGTTGAGAAAGGCTCTCACTTCGGTTATGAAGGAGAAAGAAGTGAAGGATCTGTTCGCGAATCTCGAGAGAGAGAAGATGAACCTATTGCTGTGTGTAGGTGAGATTGACACGTGAGTGAACGCCAGAATGTTTACGGACATGTCAATTACTGAACTACACGCAGCTCGCTTCTAAACTCGATCAGGTACGACATCGACGAGATGACGCGGAGTCTCGAAGGAGTAGCAATCACCGTTGAAGAAATTGCTGATGGCGTCCAGGCGATACGCCTGACAGTAAGTGGCTCCGTTAGATTTTACCCTCATGCTGATCCCCGCTTCCTAGACCGAACTTCTGGAGCAAAGAATGACGTCTCCCCTGCCGAAGCAAGCGAAGATAACCGACAGAGATTATTTTGAAGTTCCGACCAGGCGAGTAAGCTACTTCGTTGGACGAGAGGATGTTCTCCAGAGAATAGAAACAGGAATTTCTTCCGACGCTGGACCACAAGTATTCGTTCTCCGCGGTCTTGGTGGTCAAGGTAAGACGCAGATCGCGCTCGAATATTGTCGCCGGGAGCAGAAGAAGGGAGTCCGAGCTATATTCTGGGTCGATGCTAGTTCCGAAGAATCCGTCAAGAAGAGCTTTCAGACAATAGCTGCAAGATTGAAAGGCTCTGACCAACCAGTGAAAGGAGACCTGATCCCGTTTGTCCTAAACACATTTAGAGATTGGCCAGAGTCTTGGTTAATGGTTTTTGATAATTACGACGATGTCAAAAGCTTTGATAGTCTCCATGACTACTTTCCAGATTCTGAGCGAGGGACAATTATCGTCACCACACGAAGCACGGCCGCCAGTCACCTCGCCAGTGACCTGGACAATCTGATCGAGTTGGATGGCCTCTCCGAAGCCGAGTCCCTCGATTTACTGTGGAAACAGTGCCGACTTAAGCAGACAGAAGCAGAATTTATCCCAGCCAAAGATATTGTCAGCCGGCTCGCCTATCACCCGCTTGCGATCACACAGGCCGGGTCATACATCGGAAAGCAGAAGATTCGTCTGAACCAGTTCATGGATCACTATAGCAAAAGACGAGACAAAATATTGAAGCACACTCCACAATTGTCCCAATACCGACGCCATCTCAGCAAGGATGAGAAGGAGACTTCTCTTAATGTCTTCACCACTTGGGAGCTCTCTTTGCAACAGCTTCTCGAGACAGCGGAATCAGGAAAAGAGAAAACAGATTTGCTGACCTTATTCGCCTTTTTCGATTGCAAGGACATTTCAGAACAACTCTTCAGCGCTTACAGCGAAAGAGCTCAGGCTTGGCCTTCCTTTTACCACTGGCCTGTTGAGTGCCTCAATCCTTGCCTTAGAGACAAATACCCAGATGGGCAAATAATGTCGGGCTTGAATCCAGATAATGTGGTTCTTGATGGTGAAAGGCAATGGGATGCCGATAATTTCATTGACATCTTGCATGATCTCCTGGAGATGTCGCTCGTTCAATCGTGGTCGCGAGCCGACGACGAATTCTGTCACCTTTCACTCCACCCCTTGATCAAAGATTGGATTCGCCTTAGAAGTACCGACGAAGAGACCCATCGATATGCGTTAGTGTGAGAATTCCTCCCTTGTTGCCTTTGTTCCATGGTGCTGATTTCAATTCCTCCGCAGATCAAGCTCGGTTCTGCGAGCCGTTCTCGAAGCGAGCCAAAAGCAAGGACCCTTTGATATTCCCCTATCTACTCAGCAAGTCCTTCTTTCACACATTGACGCTTACAACGAGAATCTCACTGTACTCCAAGACAGAGGTCTTCTCAAGTTGGATCACTGGCACGAAAACGAGCTGGACTCTTCTGATGAGATCATCGGGAAATTCCTGCTTCAGTGTGGTCGCTACGCCGACTACGAAAAGATTGCGAAACGACTAGTCGACTTCTCAGCTACAGACCTCGGGTCAACTCTCGAGGCAGCGGAAAGCTTGCGATGGCTAAGTAACCTCGCTGTCGCATACGCCGCGCAGGGGAAATTGCTGCAGGCCGAGGACACATGGCGCCAGATACTCGAGCAGAGACATACCCTGCTGGGCTCCGATCACGTCGATACGCTTCGTAGTACCAGCGAGCTAGCGATTAGTTTATTCGACAGGGGGAAGTTCGTGGAAGCAGAAACGTTTGCGCTCGCAGCAGCGGAAACTCAAGAACGGATACTCGGATTCGAAAGCCAGGACACTTTGTGGAGCCTCAACTTGCTGGGCATGATATATAGAAAGCTCAACAAGTTTGAAGAATGCAGGGAAGTACTCGAAAGAACGTTGAAAGGGCGTGAAGAATTGCTAGGACCGAATGATTTGGAGACACTGGACACTATCGACCTGCTTGGGTTGCTGTTCAAGGACTTGGGAGATTTGGAAGCCGCAGAGAAGATGATGCGACGCTCTTTTGTTGGAACGGAAGACATCCTTGGCAAATACCATCCTATGACTCTTCTGAGCGTCAATAACCTTGGGTTGGTGCTTCACTACTTAGGGAAGCTGGAAGAGGCCGAAGAAATGATGCAGCGTGCTGTGGAGGGAGGAACGAAATCCCGTGGCCGAGAGCACTACGAAACGCTTCTGAGTCTTTGGAATCTGGCCAAGATTTTGAGAGATCAGAAGAGGTACGTTGAGTCGCAAGCTCTGTGGGAGGAGGCTTGTGAGGGATTCAAGAGATCACTTGGGTCGGGCCATCATCGGACTATTGGGTGTTTACAACAATACGACGAGCTGTTGAAAATCATCGCTGCCGACAGGGCAGCCAGGATATCAGAGATGATGGAGCAGCCGCGTGAGAACTCACACCCACTTCCCTGAGCCAGGTTAGACTTTTGCATCCAGGAATCTACGACTGATCGATACCTCGATTTCTTATTTATCCTACAACTGGATTCGAAATCACGGGCCTGAGGGTTTTCAGACGTGAAAAAGCTCGTACCTCCCAAGATCTCTGAACGCGTCATATAAAGGAAGATACAGAAGTCATGAAGTTGGGAGCTGAAAGACAGAACCAGCACGACAGTATTTCTGCGAGCTGAAGATGAAGGAGGAAGTTTTTGTTGGACTTCTGAATTATTGTATAGAATTCTAATGTATGTACAGGGTATTAAGCTGTATAGTAGTGTCCTCATCTATGTTTCAAACGCCCTCATATGTATGCCCTAACTCCGTACCCTTTTCCCTATGCGGAATGAAGTCTTTGTACACTTTTGCTTCCTAGAACAGCCCAAATGCTCCCATCCCGAACACAAAAAAGATCTCTACCGCAATGTATATCCATGAACTGCTCGAAAGTCTCACACCAGTGCTCTTCTTCTTCCCCGTTGGCGTTGCCGTAGCAGTCGCCTCTACACCCCCTACAGTGACGGTCCCAATCACAGTGATCGCACCACCTGCTAAACTTAATACATCGCCGCCAACAGTAACCCTGCCCCCAGCCGTCAACGTCTGTCCAGCCACCACTAGACTCGTGACTGGAGCTTGGATCTCAGTCGAGAAAGTCGTTGGATTCCGCGTTGCTGTGGCCCCATTCACAATGACTGCATTCCCAGTAGGCGAAAGCGAGATGACTTGCCCCGATATGGTTACAGCCGAGCCTGGCGAGAGTGTCTGACTTCCGATGATGAAAGCAGATGCCGAGTTTTGTGTGAATGTCGAAGAGCCGATGAGAATCACAGGAACAGTCTCCGGTCCTTGATTCTGTGTTGGCGTCGGAGCAGGAGTCGGATTTGGTGAGGGCAATGTTATGACCTGGCCGCTGGCTGTGATGGCACTCCCGGGGTATAGAGTCTGGGTCCCGACTATGAAGCCAGAAGCTGTGTTTCCAGTGATACTGGTCCCATCTACTACGACTACTGCTGGTGCAGCACCTGTGCTGGCTTCGGCTGGAGACGAAGGCGTCGGCTTTGGTGGTACCGGATTAAGGATTATTGCTCCTCCTGAAGCTGCTGAGACTTGCTGCCCGTTCACTGTTATTGCTGAGCCTGGAACCAATGTCTGAGAGCCGAAGATAAAGTTTGATGCTGTGTCTTGGCTTATGGTCTGAGACCCGATGATGATAGCTCCCTGAGTAGGAGTGTTGGTAATGCTAGGAATAGAGGGCGTAGGTGTTGCAAGAGGGGTTGAAACTCGCTCTGTGCTAGTAAATCCAGATTCTTGGGTCGCGGTGGGTCGTTGCTCGCTAGTCGAGGGTAAAACTTGGGATTCTGTCGCAACTGAGGTCTGGATCGGAACATCCGGAGAGGTAGTTGGGAATGATTCATGTTGATCTGTCGGTTGAGGCTCTGTACAGTCTGTCGTACAGACCGTAGCAGTAGGCTCTCCGGAAGACGCAGGTGGTGTCTGGGACTCTTGTGTCGCAGGGACAGTAGCCGGAGAAGAAAGTGGTGAAGTTGTTGTCTGAATCGAGATTGCTGGAGGACTCGTTGGGGGACGGTTAGGCGATTGTGGGATATCACTTGTAGTTGCTGGTATCGGAGGTATCGGAACAATGGGAACCAACGATGTTGATGTTTCGGGTGTCGGCTGCGAGAGTTGTTCTGTAGTGGTCGGAACAATGAGCGTGGTAACAGGTGTTACTATCACTGGATCAATCTTTGAACTGCTGGACTCGGTTTGTTGTGGGGGAGGCGCCGGTACGATTGCAGTACTCGTCAAAGTAGAGTCTGCGGGAGACGTACTGGGACCAGTGCTTGTATTAATTGGTTGAGGAGGCTGATCTATTGATGTGAAAGATGCTTGCGGTGTGGTGACTTGCACTGGAGACGTCACAACAGTGATGGTTTGAGAACACAATCCCGGAAGCGGCACGAACGGTTTACCCAATATCGAAGTCACAGTAGCTGTACAAGGCTCTGGTACAGGTATGATCGGGGTGGTAACAGACGTCGGAGAAGTGCTCGCACCCGTTGGCCTGAAAGTACTCGGGAGGGGTGAGAAAGTAAGCACGGGAGTTTGTGCTTCGCTAGCACTAGAAGCTGGGTTTGTAGCCTGAATCCTGCTGCTTGTTGGCTCTGAGATGGGAGCTGCCTTGATTGTGCTGATTATCGTGAACGTTTGACTACAGGACCCGGTTCCCAAGACCAAGAATTCTCCTAGAATCGACGTCACGGTCGTAACACAATCGGCTTTCGTTGAACTTCTCAAGGACGATGCCAATGGCGGGATCTGCGCTATAAGCTCATCGACTTTGGTAGTCGATGTTGTGAGACGCAATGATTCCAGAGTGGTTGACGAGATCGTAACTCCTGACGAAGTTGAAGTCAATGTAATTGTCGGGTTTATCAAGGAGGTTGTTTCTGAAGGGATCGTTTGCGTTTTCGATTCGGTCGGTTGAATAGTGGACGTGACAGTCAAAGTATGACTACACGATCCTACCCGTGGTGTGAATTGTTCGCCCAAAATTGAAGTGACTGTAGTTGTACAAGGCGGTAGACTTGTGGCAGGTCGTTCAGACCCTGAAGTTATGGTCGTAGAGTTGAGCTCCATTCGCACTACCAATACTGCTATTCAGATATTAGCACCACCAAACAGGAAGATCTCGAACACTGACCTCTGCTACCGAAAAGACTGTGAGAGGCAACTCCTTGAAGGAGAACCAACGATCCGACAGTAAGCCCTATCGAAACGTACATATTGAATGCGCACTAAGACAGACACTTTCCATCCCATTGAACGAATGGCAAGTGGAGAGACCTTATCGAAAGAAGGAGAGAAAGGACAAAATTAAAGATGGGGAACCTACAGATGACATAGTATTGCGTTGCGTTGGGGTCTTGTTGGTACAATTGGTACAACGGAGGCTGAGTGCATCTTGACCAACTACTTACAGGGGTCGAGTGTGCCTCGATTTGTACCTGGGGACGATCGAATTCCTATATCAGATCACAGATTTGGCATATATTCCATCCGGCCTGCACGAAAAACGAATGAGGAAGCTCACTTTGTATTGCAGAAGGCCATGGCTCAGGGAACTTTTCTATCTACCGGTACCTGCAGAAGAAACAGACCTCTGAGGTCGTACATAGCCAGAAAGAGGTTGAGAGGGGCCAAAAATATCGCGATTGCAAGCGAAGGATTTGGGCGCATGGGAGCTTGGCCTGCTTTGTGTCTCCATGCTTGTCTATTTGCTGCAAGTCCGGGGGATGTGCATGATGCACAGCCGTCAGTCAACTCTGTGTTCTTTGCCAGTGGTTGAAGAGGGGAATGTGAACAAGGGCTGGGGAGATAGAGGCCGTGCGAGGCGCAGACTTGCCGAGTGAGCTCAAGTGTTTATTTTTGGCACAAACTCTTCGCTTAGTTGCCCTGATGAGGCCAAGCGAGGTGGGGCAATTGCGGCGCGAGCCTTCCACAACACCAACCAAAATCAACCTTGCGATCGTGCCTTTCATTTCCTCCAACCCAACACTTGGCATCACCAACATCACTAACCATCATAAGAGTTTTCCGCCTCCACGCGATAGCCTCACCTCTCTACCGGAGTATCTCATTCTTTTATCCGGATCCTCAGCCCGATCAAAGCAGACAGCTGAGCTTACTCGTTCCAATCTCAATTATCAATTCCTCATCAGCGATCTTTCAATCAGGCTTGAGTGATGGATCGAAACGGTTCTCATTATGGAAGCAATCGGGAGCATATCTCTGTCTGGCCTTGTTCCGACGAGTTACTTTTCATTGATCTGTGATGTGTCATCTGTCATGTGTCAGTCAACCAGCATCTCACTCAAGGGGTTCTTAACCAGGCAGCGACAATTACAGAGCATCCAACTACTCTTCTTTCTAGTAGGATAGTGAGATTGCAATCATAGTTTGTAAGTACTCGCAACATTGTTGGAGTTTCAAGTCCTCCTTGTTGGGTGGCACATGGAGATGTTCAACTACCTCCCACGCACATGTTGCACTCTATATTGCTTCCACCTCCGACCAAAGACCACGAAGCGATTCCGGGATCATGAACACAAGACCAAATGCTACTTCCATTCCCGAGGCTTGATCAATGATAGGTTGCGTCGCGATTGAATTGATGCCACTATCTCTCTGACATTGCCACTATCTCTCTTATGTCAGTCGCAGCTGAGCTCATGAGCTGCTCCCGGCGCAGTGGAGCTTAGAACCATCTCTTGAGCCTCAATCTTATATGCGACCATCGACAAGATAGCGTCAATCTGGAATACATCTTCAACGCATCTCGGGAATCAATCGAGCAAGCGGTAGCCCATAGCGCGCCTAAGACCTCGATTGTTTGGACTCGCTTCGCGGATGAGCGGTTCATATAGTGGCCATCCCATCGTTCTGCTAACGTGTTGCTGACTATCTTGCCAAATTTACATGCTGACTACAGGGGATGGTATATTCTGGGAGTCGGCAACAAACGCAAGCCGTCTCGCTTAAGCCTGCTCGGCCGAAGCGACCAATTGCATCAGCTCAATCCGCTGAGTGGCTACCAACCTTCAGCACGGAAAGTCTTCCAGTCGAGTTGATACATATGTCGAGGATGTTTCAGGTATTTCCATTCTGTTATTACCAGAGTTGTCACCAGTTACTTCAGCCATACCTTTGTCCCAGGGTTCGTCTTAAGTATGCATTTTCTTTGAGTCTGTTCCTTTCAGTGCTTCACGCTCTTTCGCAATGATTTCGCGGAGAGCATGGCAAGTTTTTGCTATAGTAAACGTTTTGCGTCATCTCCAACTTTCCGAAGCTGCCAAATCGACGTCGTCAAAAGCGTTGCAAGCTACCCCGGCACCTCTTGTTGTTCCTCCAAGTCAAGTTTGTACGTCTACCATGCTAAGTTTGGAAGACTGTACTGACATAACGTGCTTTCAAGGGGATGGTAATGATGGACCAGTAAGTTGTTCCGACCCATTCAATCGAAACATCACCCTGTCATGTGGTCTTCCTGTCTTCGATGGCTTTGACATACGCTGCATAGCTGCGATGGCAGTTTTTGGATTCACTAAACTGACTTCTGTGCAGTGGTCATCCTTCTTTCTCCGTGTTGGGTCACCTCCACAAACGGTCAGAGTCCTTTTATCAACAGCCAGTAATCAGCCTTTGATGGTACTGCCTGATGGCTGTTCGTCAGACGGTCCATCCGACTGTGCAAACAGACGTGGCGGTCTTTTCCAGCGCAATTCTTCTTCAACGTGGTAGGGAAAGTCAAGATATTATTATTGTCACGTGGCTGATCGTATCAGGACTCAGAACAACTTCACGGCAGGCGGAGTCTTTTCTCTCGGCGCTGACAGCAGTAATGAGCTGTCTGGAGATGCCACTTATGGGAGCGATACTATTGCTTTGGGCTATGTGGGAAGTGGGGCGCCAGCTCTGGATAATCAGAATGTGGGAGGAATCTCAACCAAGGATATCTTCATGGGAGTTTTTGGAGTCAACCCTGCTGCAACGAATTTCTCTGCTTCGAGCAGTCCGGTTCCAAGCTACATGTCCAACCTGAAAGCGCAAAAGCAGATACCGTCTCTATCGTATGGCTACACTGCCGGCAACAAGTATCGCTTCAATACAGTTCTCGCAAGTCTGACGCTCGGTGGATATGACGCTTCGTTGATCGTTCCTAACGATCTGAAGTTTTACTTCAATGACGGAAGTAGCTCGGAGCTGACTGTCAATGTCAATGCTATCACGATCTCGTCTCGGGCAGGTGGAGTCAGAGGCCTGAAATCCGCAGCTTTCAGGGCAGCGATTGATTCCACCATACCATATCTTTACCTCCCCACTGAAATTTGCCGACAATTTGAAGACGCATTCGGCTTGACGTACGACTACGACTCCGGACTCTATTTTG
Source organism: Cadophora malorum (assembly GCA_017365405.1). Lineage (NCBI taxonomy): Eukaryota > Fungi > Ascomycota > Leotiomycetes > Helotiales > Ploettnerulaceae > Cadophora > Cadophora malorum. The sequence continues at coordinate 15,775 of JAFJYH010000217.1, read as the reverse complement.
TCGACGATAAATTGCACACCAAGCTCGCGGAACAGGCGGCTAATGTCACCTTAACTCTTAAGAACTCGACTTCGGCTTTAGATATCGACATAGTTCTTCCGTACGCAGCTTTCGACTTGACTGCGAAGTGGCCATTGGTACAGAATACTACCAGATACTTCCCTTTGAAAAGAGCAGTCAATGATAGCCAAGCTATCCTTGGTAGAGCATTTCTTCAGGAAGCGTGAGTCTTCATTTCGAAATGCTTTCGAATGCCAGCTAACTTTTCTTAGTTACATTATTGCAGATTATGAACGCTCAAGCTTCTCCATACATCAGATGAAATGGGATCCAAACGCAGAAGGAGACCTCCAAACTATTCCCCCATTGTCAGCAGCCACAGCATCAGCAAAGAGGGGACGGAGACTTCCCACGGCCGTCATCGTAGCTATTGCCGTCGGCGGAGCACTCTTTCTTACTGCAAGTCTCGTCGATACTCGTCCTGACCTACACAGCCTTACTAATATGACACAGGTTTTCGTAAGCTGCGTAATCATAATCCATCAAAGGCACCAAAGACTCAAGGTTTTGAGCTCGCCCGCCTTAGACTCAAAATCGTCAAGGTCATCACTCAAAGGGCCAATTTCACCAGATTCTGCATTCACATTCAAAAGCGAGCTAGACGCAAGAGAGACACAGCAAATCAGTCCTGAACTTCCCGCAGCACCATTTAGGGGCACAACGATAAGCGTGAGGGCCTTTCATGAACCGGACGAGATCCATGAATTGCCAGCGAGAGAGCCAGTTGGAAGCGAGGTCGTGGGGTCGCCAGTAGAAGCAATGCTGCAGCAGACCATTGATAGCATCTTGGAGCAGCACTACAGGGAAAGAATGCAGGAGTCGCAGGCTCGTGTAAATGCAGAGAGGAGGGTGGTCGTTGCAGAAGCGCGAGAGTCGAGGAGAGACAGCCCGGTGGGAGCTCCGCCAAATACCTGGATTCGCTATGGCTGAACTTGCCCCTTCATGGAGCAGAGCATCAGAACAACAAATATGGATATTCGACCACCAGAGTCTTGTCGTCCAGACGATAATAAATAATTCAGCATGCCTCCCCAGGAAAAATCCAGTGTCCTAACTTGGAGTCTATCTGAGGATCTCCAACCGACCATCCGAGCTGGTTGCAGATGGCCAGCTTCCAGTGCTCAATATGCGTATTAGCCACGGTCCAACAGCATCCATCATGTCCCTACTGTCGCGGTATTCGATTCCAGTGACGGACTCGGATACTTTCTCGCAAGCCCTTGCATCCAATACAGCAAGCCACTCGTTACAGCAACTTCGCCCCGAAATCTGTATGCAGGTCGAGTCGAAATCAAGGTTTTGGAATCCGCATTCGATTTCGTCTGATGTATGAGCGGAGAGTGTGCTGTATTAGGAGGCCGCGTGACTGGCGTGGCCTGATTTGGTCATGCTGCGGAGTACCGGCATGAGGGGTAAATGGACATGCATGGCAGAAATGCATCTACGAAGGGGTTGGGCGGATACAGCCGAGTAAAAATGTACGACTGTGGTCGGGGGCGCTTAAAAGGTGAATCTGGGACCATTTAGAACTCTACTTTTGGGGAGGAGTCGGAGTAAGACAGCAGACCCTGGTAGACGGGAGATCGAACATCTCCTGATGTTGGCGGCCCACCTTGATAGTACTCAGTGTATTTTATTGTTTGCTTTTGTATACCCCTTTATCCCCTTCAGGGCAGAATAGCGATGGCATTTCTATTTGGAATCATTGGGAGGCAGATTATCTCATGTTTCAGTCAGTTGCAGTGCCATTTACAATGCAAGGAAACGGTTTGCCTTTAATACTCAGAAGTTCCGCTCTACCACAGTTCTCATAGTTATTTGAAAATTGCGAAGTGGAAGAGGCGACCAAAAGCAGCAAGTGAAGGATTATATAGCCTCAGAGCGGGTGTAGACAGCTTTGTACCAAAGGCATCAGAGTCTCTCTAGTTAGGTCTTAGATTTCGCTCACAGAAGGAGGCAGCATTGAAGGCAGCATGACGCAGCTTCTGGATTCGCGTTCTACTTCATTTACCCCAAGCTCGTCCAAGACATCCATTGAATCTAGCTACCCGCATCCAGTGTAGCACTGCAGCAACTCATACCAGGCTTCAAAACGCCATGTATGTCATCGCCAAAACCTCTCTGTTTTGGCCAGCACACCCTCCAGAGAAGGCATGTCGGCATAACCAACTCGTCTCCAACGTTTATCGAGATTCGAGCATAGAACTTCCCATCTAGTCTTTCCAGATACCTATAAAAGCATCCCTCGTTCATAAAAGCCATAAGATCTTCCGATATCTATATCCATATCTTCACAACCAACATTCGCGGTGGCATCCGCTTCCAAACCTGTCTTTCTCTCTCGACTCCAATAACCAACTTCCCAACCAACCATCCGAGATGGCACCACGGTCATCCAAACCCACGACTTCCACCACCTCCCCCCGTTCAAAAGTCAACAGCAAATCCCCCATCAAGAAACGCCCACCCCCAAAATCCACACCCACACCCACAGCCCGCCGCACAGCAGCAGCTCGCCCCCGTCGTCAAATCCGACCTTCGCTTAGCACTACCGGATCCGTATCACCAACACCAACACCAACACAGGAGATGCTGCCACAGACAATTTCCCAACGGCAGCAACAACAACAGCAACAGTTACCAAACACAGTCACACAAACCCACACTACGGCACAGACAACGTTTCCTGCTGGGCAGAGTAGTCATGAGATGAGTATCCCGATGACTATGCCTAGTGCTTTGGAGACACCTTCGCCTGGTAGGTAGATTTTGTTTGTCCTGTAGCTTATCATATATATAGCTACACTCATATAAATGGTTACAATTACTGACAACGTATATTTTCTAACAGCAACAGCTCCTGCAACCCCACAACCTGGTTCGGGTGGGAATAATTCTGGTTCGTACGTCTCCTCTTTCACCCCTCTCCCCTCATCCCTCTCCCCTCTCTCCCCTCCTCTCCCTCCATTGTTCTCAAGCACTAATACTCCTCCCCATCCACCAGGCAACCTCCGCCTCCGCCTCGATCTCAACCTCGACGTCGAGATCCAGCTAAAAGCTAGTATCCGAGGCGATTTGACATTGGCGTTGTTGTAAGTAAGCTTTTCCTTTCTTTCTTTCTTTCTTTCTTTCTTTCTTCCTTGTTACTCTCCTTTTCAATTGATATTGAAGGCGGGATTCTCAGGGAGAGAATGCAACAGAATAGTAGAGCTGATGCTGAGAAAGGAATTGATTCAGTTAGTCTGATGGACAGAGAAAGGAAGAAGAGGCCGGCTGGATATTGTGTGCTAGAGAGGGAGGTCAGGTGGGAAACGGGTGTCTGGATGTTCGACTGTACTGGTAGGATGAGTTTGCCTATCTTTGCACGGAAAAGGAGTCTAATTTGAGGATAGAATAGTCTGGCAGCGAGTGGTAGTATGAGGTTTTTACTGTTTCTAGCCCTAGAGTTTCACAGCATATGATCAACACAATGCTTATGGGAACATAATTGAAGTGGGGAAGAAACATATGTGCTTTTGTGCAAGTCATCTCTGCATGTCATAGTCTAAGTGTACGCAAGGAGCACCACTCTATCTAATCGTCCACATTGAATGCTGCCACACCATCCTTCCATGCATGTATTCCTACACAGCCACCAAACAGTTGCTTTGCGCTTACTCAATCATGTCGATGTCGTCTCCATTAGGAGCAGCAGCCTCTGCAGCAGGAGCTTCCGCGCCAGTGCCATTTTCCTTCTGTCCCCAGTAATCCTCCATCTCGGCATCGAGTTCTTCCTGAGTTTTGCGAGGTCTTCCATCACGAGCAAGACGATCTGCAGCACCACCGCCACCACGTCCGCCTCCAGTTCTTTCTCCTCGTTCTCTGCGTGCACCTGGTCGTCTGCCATCTCTTCTGCGGGGACGAGGACTGCGGGATCGGCTGCGTGTACCGCCTGGGACGTAACGATCAACATTAGTGGGAGCAGGACCGCTGACATCGGAATGACGAATAGGTGAGTCCGATCGGGATCTGTGTGCTGGAGTGATTCGGTCGAAAAGAGAGCGGGAAGGAGGAGGAGCACGACGTCCGCCAGATGGGCCGGATGGGATTGGAATCAAACGGATCGGTTGACCTAGAAAGCATTAGAAGACGTAGTATTGCTGTATTTCGTTCGCCATACCCTTTGCATTTGCGCCATCAAACTCTCGGACCGCTGCCTTTGCATCTTGGGCGGATTCGTATGTAACGTATGCGACACCTTCAGAGCGGCCAGCACGATCATATGTCAAAGAGAGCTTCAAGACCGGGCCAATACGGTTGAAGAGGTCCTATTCGCGTTAGTCCTGCTGTCCACCCAGAGCTCTCTGCATTTCTTACATCCAAATCATCCTCCGTCAAATCATAGTGAATATTCTCAACTCGAAGTTTGCTTGAGGCTGCCTCGCCGCTGTTGAAGATTAGCGATTGATGAGTTTGGACATCAGATCTCGCTTACTATTGCTGTTCCGGGGAGTATCTTCGTTCGGCACGAGCTGGTCGGCGTCCGGCTGGAATATCATGAGCGGAGGTCTATCAATATGCTGGGAAGATCCATACTATCATTGTCGAACTTATCGTGAACCCATTCTCTGTTATATGTTAGAAGCGCATTCCTATATACCATTCGGAAACTTACGAGTCAATATTCCTGTTATCCTCTCGAGTCGACTGCGCGAAAGGAGGAGGCCTGGGTTAGCTGAGGTATTCAAGTATGTACTTCTCTGCGCCTTCAAGAGTAAGAGCAAGCGGTGTATTCGCATAGATAGTACTGAAGCTGAAGAGGAGGATGTGATGTATCGATGTATACGTTCAAGTGCAGGAGGATTGAGGATGAGGAGGAGGAGGTGTATGCACCTGTAACATGAGCACTTGTCAGCTTTCGTTTTGAGCTTCAATTCTGAGACTATTGAGAGAGACCCGTACCTTTCTTACGCCGTCACGAGGATATTCAGTGCGTTCTCGTCCTTGTCTAGGTCCGCCGCGACGTCCACCACGGGAACGACCACCGCCTCTCTGCGATATGTTAGCTGGGACTTCCTGGCTTCAAGGCAAGGCTGAATGATTCGTGGCGGCGCGGCTGCTTACATGGCGTTCGGCGACAATCTCGTCAAGTGCGCGATCCATTGTATTGGTATGCGGGGGAATACTGTTGGTGAGGAGGAAATGAGAATTGATGTCGGGGTTTGAAGAGGTTGCTTGGTAGCTCTGGATGAAATCGGTCGTCAAGAGCAAAACACGAGTCGGACTGAGCTAAAACACGATCCACGTGACGAGGCTCCAGCTTTCAAGGTTCAAGGGGACTTTGGCTTTGTGCAAACATACTACAAGGAATCCGAGCTCTGAAAGCATAAAGTTCAAAAGAGAATAATCGATGGTTGGGTACAGTATCATTGCATACAAATAAGGGTTTTCTGTATCTATACCGATGAATCAAGTGGTGTTGCAACAGTGAGCGTGATTTTCGAAAGCGGATTATGATGTATTTATTTACTCTTCCTCTTCCTTTAACGTACATTGGTTGTTCTTACAATTGCTGCTTTACATTCGTTCTAGATCACTCAAGAGTCTCCTCCCAGCCCACTCAGACTCGCGTTGGTAGCTGCCGAAGGTGCACGTACTCCCAACCCAAGGCGAATATTGAAGGCATCGAGTCCCCTGCATTGAATTGGGGATATTCAAGGCCGGATAGAGCCTATTCTTCTACAATATGACCCTGTGGAGGAGATCTCTCTTCGCAGCATTAACTTTTCGAATAGTTGGCTCCTTCTCCGCTTTCTTGACCTTCTTGTAATCCACATAGAAGTAGGAGTATGGCATATCGATTTTGGTGAAATTGTCAGGCGCAGGCGGTTTGCTAGACGCTCGGTGTAGACCATGGCGCACAAACATGCCAGACTCAGACACGAATCCAAAATGTCCGGGTCGGGTGATAAAGAGTGACGCGGGTGTATCCGTAGAATTGGTATCAAGTTCTGCTCGTGGAGTGGGAATATCGTCCACGGTACTGGGGACAGCGCCAAAGACAGCAGACCGTCTCATGGAGACCTGAACGTCACTGCTTTCAGGCACTGGAAGTGCTTTAGAAGTGTCGCGCCGTGCGACGAAGAATTGAATATATGCCCCTTCCTGTGCTATATTGCCCAGGGCGGAAGTTTGCTGTTCTTCCAACGATCCCCCAGAGAAGTCGAAGCGTGCTTCGGGGATTTCGCTGTATGTTGTTTGCGGATCTAGAGATAGGAGGCCTTGCTTCGCTCCCCATCCACCGCCGCCGCTTACTACTCTCTGTCAGCAACTTTGAAGTTAGAAGATATTGTCTAGGAATACATACGGACACGGCAAAATCTAGCATTTCCCTTTGGTATGCATCTCCCCACCAAAGAAGACTCTTTGCCCAGATTATCTGGTGCAAGCCACTTGCTTTGAATATCGTCGGCAGTAGCAGTCAACGACTTTAGAGGATGCACCGGAGCGTCCGGCTTGGCTTTTGTTGATCCTGAATCTGGGGGTGTGATGAGGGCCCACACGTCGATAGTAGTGTTTCCATATCCCATGGTGTTAAGATATTTGGTGACAGTAGACTCCAGCTCGCGAGACGCTGGTCCTGTTCCTTCCTCGCCGCCAAAATCAATTGTTCGTACTATGTTCCCAAGACCACTGACAATTGGTCGAGCTGGTGTCAATGCAACAGCTGGAATGAAGGACTTTGGCAGTTGATGAACTACATCCGGAAAGACATTTATGACCACGTTTGCTCTCTCAGCTGGCTGCTCAATGGCAAAGAAAGTATCTTCGGAAGGTTTGTACTCCCATCGCGAAACGAGCAGTGTTGAGAGGCGGCCAGTTTTGAAGAGTGTGTTGGCAAGTGGCAAGGTGAGGTCCGATGGGCCTGTCAAACCTTTGCGAAGCGTAATACTGGATTGCATTGAAGGACTTCTGGACGGAGGAACCTCGTCATTTTTCCACAGCGGTGAAATGGTCTTACGTTCTTGACCATACAAAATTGAGAATCCTTCCTTCGGTCTTGTACCTACGGATATCGGTAGCATTTCTGGATCTGCTCAGTGTCAGCATTTTGCTGGGTAGGGAGTCGGATTGGCATCATAAATATCTTTGTGATGCCAAACAAGCAAGGATTTGTCCTGCACTGGATTTCGATCACTACATAGCAAAGCTTGCTCACCTGGAGATAGTCCATCAACACACGCGCAAACAACATCGATTTCATGTGATTTTTCCTTTGACGTTGATGCTTCCTCTACCTCTGGTTGGATATTCGTCAAGGCTTTGAGAACGTCTGGGACGAAAGTAGCGTCATTCTCAACCAGTGCAGCAAAGCTTGGTGTAAAGAGAAGCACAACAGCCTGGCGGCCAACATTCTTCTCCCACCATTCCTGATTCTTTCCAATAAAAGTCATACCTCTCAAAGATGTAAGCAGATCCGCCTTAGTCTTGTATAATATCAGCAAGCCTTCAAAATTCATAGCATCCCTTCAACTTACAGCTTGCTCTGGAAATTCGCACTCAAGTGTACACAAGCGGTTCATGATCTGAAATGAAGGGTTGTTCTTCTCTTGCTTTCTCCGAAGTCTGTTTGCTCTTATAGCTGCCTCCCTCTTCGTTGGTCTCGGTAGAGGCTGTATGGCATCTGTCCATTCCACTTCCCCTGTGCGTATCCGTTGCTGTATCCTAGCCATTTCTCTTGGGTGAACTGTTCTAGATCCAATCTTTCTGATGACTGGTACTTGCCCTGAAGAAAAGTTTGGTGGGATCTCGCTACTTTCTTCTTGTTCAACCTTCTGGAGCGGATCAGCATCCGTAGCAGAACTCGACGCAGCTTGTTGCTGTGGCTGCGCTTTCTCCTGGTCCTTTGGGGCAGTAGGAACTTCTCCATCCATTCCATCCGCACCCCTCTCCATCTTCTCTTTCGAAGCTTCATTGCCACCGGTAGCGCCACTCGTCACCCCATCGGGTGCCGAATGGATGCATCTGAGTGCAGCTTGATTCCGAAATATATTCACGTGATGTGATCTCCCATGGAAGACTACTGCACCACGCGTGGCCGGACCAAGGCGGCGAGCGAATTTGTGCATGGTGGCCTCAAGAACGCTATCACCGAGTCATCGTATAGGTATTGGATAGAAATTCGGGTCGCTGCTGGGACGGTGAAGGCTGCTCAGTTGGATATGCCGCTGTTTCTTCCACACATGAACAAGCATGTCGGGGTCAAGATTATGTAAGCTTTTCAATGAATTGGCGAGCCAACAGCAGTTCAAGTAACATCAACATTGTTGCTGAGCACACAATTCACATCAAAACTAACTTTCTTCACAGTATCCAGTTCAAAATTAACAATTGAAATATTAGAGACCAGTTAACCAGTATGGCTGCGCTGAAAGATTTCATTGCCACATTCGTTTCCGTTGTTCCGTTCCCGGGCAATTGTTTTCCTTGTCAAGCGTTCAAATGTACAACGCCAAGACGCAACTCGGCTGCTGCTCAAAATCTATAATTCCTTCTAAACTTAGAAAATGGATCTTTCTCGGTAATTTTTCTCATTTACAGAATTGGGTAAATGTTCAACGGTTGGTCCAGTGATAATCTCCTTCTCCGATATCAAATGTCGGTCCCATGCAAGGGAAAAGGAGGGGTGGTTATTTATTATATGGAGAGGAAGGACTGGGCCAATTTATACGCGAAATGATGAATCTCGCTCAATACAGTAACCCTGCCAGATGAGTATTACTGGGCTTAATGATGGACCAGGAGGACCCCGCCTCGTCATGGGATTATTTCCTAGGTGTCCATCTTAATCTTCGCTTCTGAAGAGCTTTTGCTTTTGGGTTTTCCTTGTTGATTTTTTTGAGATTTTGAGTGTTCAAGATTAAACTTCGGGAGGCATGGACGTGTCATTGATTGATTCCAGTCGTTGGGACCATCGGCCCGTGGAACAGACAGGGACAGCGGCTTCTAACTTCTCACACTTTGCTTCTTTCTGCTTTGCTTGAGGCTGACGGGCTTGATTGTTGCCGCCAATCAGAGGGGTAAAGCAGCCACGCCGTTGGTGATCTCTGACAGGTAGCTCGCTGCTTCGAGTCTAGCGTCAAATGTCGTTCCTGCAGCCTCCATGGCCGCTTGCAGCGAGTTCGAGCGCAAGTCAGCTGGTGAAGCGTCCACCGATTTGCGGTGCTTCCGAGTCACATGCATTGGAGCCAATAAGTGTGAGCTCTGGGCTCCATAGACGGCAAGTTGTCGCGGGGAAGACGGCAGCACAAGTGAGACATTGTGGAAGTATCGTGGGAAAACTGTAAAGGCCAGCTCTGGACGTTGATTGTTTTGTTTTGATAATCAAGTGGTATCCTGCCTGGTGCTGGCTGAAGCAAGCAAGCACTGGACCTGCACCGGCGGATGTCAGGCTTCTGTGGCTGTGGCTTATGAACCAGGATACCCACAGACGGACAAGACAGACAGAACCCCTGTGGGGCAGCCTTTAAATTGTCGATTCCATACGAGGATGTCTCCGGTATGGGATCTGAGATCAAATCCCCATTTCTTTCCCTTGGAGGGATTAATCCCCGTACGCTTGTAATTGAGTTCAGCAAATCGGAGGTGGCACTCCGGCATAAATAAACGAATATCGAAGGCGCCTGTATATAATTGTACAAAGATTGACAATAATTACAGCACTCATTTTGTAGGCCGATGTCATTACGGGGCAGTCTGTATCTGTTGTCTCACCTGGGTGACCTGGGTCCCTGAGGGGCGACGAAATGAGCTTTGGGCATCGGCTGCCCCGCAGGAGGGAGATATTCAGGAGGATCGGTGTATCAAATCATGATCAGACGGGCGCGAGATCTGCCACGAGGGCAAAGAGGGGATAGAGGAGGAGAAAGATGATGGGATGAGATGGAATCTTCAGACGGTAGGAAGTTGATGCCGGAATCATGCAAGTACAAAGTGCTCACAGGAGGTTGTGGCTTTGAAGAAGTTAGGTACGATACGGACCATAAATTGCAATCCAGGGGCAGCCAATCCTTGGTCCATGGTCCCTGGATCTGCCAATTGCGAATGCCCACCTATGAGAGGGGCAGGATGCAAGGTCTACAGTAGTATAATGTGCGTGATATGTGCTGTACAGCTTTTAGTGCTTGACTTTGCTTTGCTTTACCTTGCTTGCCTCGCCTGGCTTCCTGGTTGCTGGCTCGCTCTGGCTTTGCTTTTCTGGCTCTGCGGATTAAGTGTAACGATGTGAAAAGGGCCGGCTGGATTTGCTGTTCCAGCCTGGCTGCATCCAGTGCCGACATGCGTCCAAGATATGTGTGTTCCTCGAGGCGATTCCGGGTGCCTGAACCCAGAGGCCAGTCAGATCGGGGGGAGATTTCTGGCGCTCCTGAATCTTTTCTGCACTGCGGCCAAGACTTTTTGCAGTTGCCCATACGGTACGCACCGGAGCTCGACTCATTGCAGCTGCAGCAAAGGCGGACTTTTATGCCTCACCCCTCACCATAGCTCCCTGGACTTCCAATTGCCAATTGCCAATTGCCAGGTGCCGTCGCTGCCTGCCAGCAAGAAAACAGAGTCGAAGATGACGAGATACGAGCAGCCAGCCAGCCCACATAGTTTCAACATGTCTTATTTAGCAGGCTAGGGGCCTAGGAATCTAGGATATCTCAGACCAGATCTAATCTTAGCAGCAATTCGTAGACAGTTATGAAGAAACATGAGTGAGATGCGGAAAGATGTGAGGGGATGTGAAAAGTTGTGCCGTTGTGCAGATCTGGTTGCGCTGCAAAGGCCCTGCAAAGGCTGCAAGTGATTTCTCTGCCCTGGCCTGGTCGGCTTGGAGATTTGTTTTAGTCTCATTTTGAGCTCCACTCTCGCCCGGAAACGTGCTAGCGCCCAAACCTCAACTCGTAAATCTTGTTTGGCCGGTCGAGCGAGCGAGCGAGAGAGAGTGAGAGAGAGAGACGGGACCACCAGGACCACCTGCACCAGGCGAAAGCGAAAGGCTCCATCCCTCCTCCGAATCCACTCCCAAACACAACAACTCAACTCCTCTCAACCACCTCTCCCGCCCTCGCCTTCGCCTTCACCCTCACCTCCTCCTCAGTACCGAACTCACGTCTTCCGACTATTTGGCCCTTTGGGACAGTGCATCTCTCCGTTCCGTGAAGGGAATTGCTCTGGTCTTCTGGACTGTCCGCTCCTTAATACAAAACCACACTCCTTTGACCTCAAAACCCCAAAATCACCAGCACCGCCCCGTCAACTCACTTGGCCAATACGATTCGATCGACGACTTCCTGAGACATCGAAAGAAACTTTATCCAGTACGTCAGCAGCAACAGCAACAACAAGACAAACAATCTCTTCTTCTTGTACAAGAAATAAGTGCTTAGATCTGCCCGTGCTGACTGTTGGAGTTCAGGTTTGATTTGGTTGTCAACTGCTGCGTATTTACCTTCTCGACTCGATTCTGCGACCAAAACCACGCCGGTACACCTAAATTAGAACGCATTGGGGGGATCGTTTGATAATTCGCTCGAGTCTTTATGCTCTCAATCTAGTTGGGCGTTGACACTGGCCGCCGTGCGGCAAAGACAGAATGGCGGCTGCAACTTCACCTGGCAGAATGTCGTTCAATGGACTGGACCTGGAGAATGGTCCTTTCCGTACCACCACAATCGATAATGTTTCACAACCTCCTCAGTCACCTCGACTCAACAGTCCCGGACCTCTCCCACTCCCCAGCTTCGTTTTTCCTGCAAGAGCACCATCTCCAACCTCGACCTCCACAAGATCTGCTCCCTCCTCGTACTCGAGAGCCTCTGGTCGACGACCTCTGAGTGCTATCGAGATTCGGAGCCACTCTAAAGAGCGCACTGGTGATGGTGAAAGGCTCCCTGAGTTCTCCTTTGGCTCTTCATCATCATCGGTGTCCCCTTCATTGGTGTCACCAAAGACCATACCAGCCAGACCAAGCAGTATGCACCAGAGAAACGTATCAGAATTCATTGGTGGTGATGGAAAGACGGGAGCTGGAGCCGGATTGATGTCGACGAGCCCTACAAAGTCCGAGGGAGCCCTTCCACCCCCAACTTCTGCCTTTGGACCCCCTGGCGGCCGTCGAGGACATGCTCATAGGAGATCCGCTGCCATCAGCGTGAGCGATTTGACTTTTGTATTAAAACCTAATCCCAATATTAATCGTGGCGGGAGTGCACCAACGTCACCCTCAGCAATGAATGAACAGCATCCCGTTGTCCCTGGTTCTCTAGACGCAGCATTGCAGCCAGCCAAGTCTATGTCGGACCTAGCAGATCCGGAACCAAGTCCTAAGGCTTTCAAGAACACTCGAGTCGGATTCTCAGATGAAGTTTCGATCATTCCAAGACCATTGTCCATGGTATCCAGTGATTCTGCAAGCACAGTACGCCCAGGACATTCAGTTTCGAATTCTATGTCGTCAATCGTCTCAGCCGGTACCTCTTCCCCGTCATCAAAGGAAAAGCGCAGCATACCGTCGACGTACAGAACGATGGATACTAGACCCCACACCGCTGAGCCCATCCTGGATAGAGATCAATTGGGTGGACCTGAAAATACACCAAAGAGACGTGGTTCGTTACCACTTCTTAATGATGTTGCAGCTGGGTCAACACCATCAACTCCGAGGTCAGCAAAGAAATGGTCATTCTTTGGTCATGAAAGTCACTCTGGCGAATCTTCTCCTAAATCCCGCCCTACCAGTGCCGCTTCTTCCGCAAAGGAGTCCAAAAGGGTTGAAACCGCTCCGTCTTCTCCTGATCTCGTAACTCCGGATGTACCCATTCAGTCGACAGAGCCCACTTCGAGAAGATCTTCGATATCTAGGAAGCCAAGCAAGAACAAGAAGAAGGTCAAGTCGTGGGCAGGATCCATCTTATCACGCAAGTCACGCCAACGCAAGCCAAAACTATCACGCAGATCGCCAACGCCTCCACTCCGAGCCTACACCCCTGCAGACCATACGAATGACTTCAATTTTGCTGAACCTGAACAACCAGCAATTGTGAGGCCCGAAGTTCAGACGGACTTCACGAACTGGAAACCACGAAAGCTACCCCCGCAGGAAGAGTCTATGAGCCCCATAATCGACCTCGATGCAGCACTAGGACCATTTAACACTCCATCCAGTTTCGGAGACGACTGGGATATGTCACAGCAGAGTGGTAAGCGGAAGCGGGCTATGCACAGTGCTGCAGGTCTTGGTGGATTCACGGGCCCAGGCATGCACTATCACAGACGAGCCGAGAGTGCGCCAGAGTTTGAGAACCCTCGTTTTGGTCTCCATCGCCTGGGTAGTAACTCGACGATGGGCATGGAGGACGTTTTCGAGGAGGACGAAGACGAAGAATGGGAGGATGCAAAGGCTTCCGACAAGGAGACCAGTAGCAAAGCTGGCGATGCAGAAGATGACGACGAAAATGGCCTGGGAATCGACATCAAGGTCGTGGACTCTGATGGTATGGACTCAGATAACCCTATGGACTTTGACGACGCTGCTTTTCAGCGAGGAATCAAGCGAAAGGGATCTGGGTTGAGTGAAGGGGATCGCCGCCACATGAGTTCGACCAAGTCAGCACATTCAACGACGTCCCTTATTGACGAGCCCATTGAAGAGGAGGAGTCTAGCCCCGTGGAAATTGCTGATGACTCTTTCCCACCACGACCTGATTCGAGAGCTCAGTCTTCGGATTCGACTGCGACCCCGCCATTCCGACCGAACCCTGCCAAGAATCTTGCTCCTGTTGATATTCAGCCCTTTTCTCTACAGCCTCCGTTCCTCACACCTACAAGCCCGCGTTCTGCTTCGCAATCGTCCTTCCCATCACCACGGTCGCCTTTCTCGTACGACACGCAACGTATCTCAACTGCTCCATCGTCTGTTACAGATGAAAATGCATTCCAATCATTGTTGATGGGAGAGCCAGGCCCTGAATTGAGAATGTCTGTCGATGAAGTACCTTCCTTGACCAGCAGCAATTCTACGATGACGAGAGACAACACCGGCAATCGTCCTCAATTCCGTGATGGTCAGAGATCTGCTTCACTTTCCTCGGCAGCCGTTACTCGCAAACGTTCAAGCATGGCCAGTCTTTCACGGCTCATCAGCAGTTCCCATGGCGAGAAGAGCAAGTTGTCCATCGAATCTCGTGCTCCCAGCGTGAGTGATGTCGAGAGAAAGGAGAAGAGTAGTAAGGGAAAACGAATCAGCCGTCTCATGCAATTCTGGAAGCCAAAGGACTCGTCTTCTTCGACACAATGAGTGACAACAAGGTCACATCATATCTCACCACTTCGCTATTACCTCCCGACCGAATCTCAACGACGAGCAAATGCTCTACGCCCTGTTGATGTATGGATGATGAACAAACGGAGTTTCATGTGCATATTTCTTTTTCAGGACCGCTTGAACCAAATAACAAGTTGGCCCGTTTTTTTCTTTTTGTCTACTCTGCTACAGCAATTTCAGCGGGCGAAATCTCTAGCATATGCATAAATTGCAACGAAACCTCATCTCTCGAGCTCTCTGGCATACAGTTCGATTCACTCTGCGTACTTTGAGCCTCTCCTGGAATTTGGAAAGAAACGAAGCTTGATTTTACAATGGGAATGGATGGTCGATCTCGAGAGAACTAATTGCGCTGCTTCTTAATGATAGGATGGATGGATTTTTTACATTTCTGCTGCGTGGCATGGAGACGATGAATAGTGGTTCATTTCTTCTCGATACTGGCGCTCTTTGTTGTTTACTTGACATGGCTGGCATATACTGCTCTGACCCTTCATGGGGATATGATGATTAGAGAGGGGGATGAAGAGCAATTTTTCAATTAAGGATTCTATGGGATGAAGTGAAGGAACAAAGCAAGAAATCAGATGATTGATAAGGGGAATACGGGATGGAATTTGATGATGGATGGACGGATTGAAGGCACATGGACTTCAAAGGTCTATCTGGCTTGCTGGTTGATTGCGAAATTCTTTCATTCTCGATGCCTTGTCTGGCCGGCTTGTCTTTGGGGCGAGTGGAAAGCTTGCCTGCTGGACGAAGGGTGTTGGATGGATAATGGTGGCATTTCAGAATGGAGCAAGAGCAGAGCAAAGGAGATGAGACGAAGATGAAGCAGATCAAGAACAAAGCTCGCACTGAGGTGCTGATGCGAATCATAATGAATATAAATTAGAACATGTCTGAAAGTCTGCTTGCCAGAATTTTAAGAGTGAGACTGATTGTTTTCCATGCTGCTGTCTGTAGCAAGCGAATATCGGAGTAGTTGGAGAGAACGTGATATCTGGAACATTGATTCTCCGACTGCCGCTCCCAACCTTCAGCCTCGGCCTACTTTCGCGCTCCAAGCTCCACGTTCCTCCCGTCTTCAACTTCTCTCTCAACACGACACGACTCAACTTGACGCCGGAAGACGGACGCAGACAACGAATTGAGCGAAAGTCTTATCTATTTTCAATAACCTGCGCTCGCTATCAAAGTGCACGAGCTGAAGACACAACCCAACTCGACTCCCTCTCTAAACAGACCTAAAATACCCACGACAACAACCCACCATGTCCAGCACAAGCAAAACATCCACATCCTCCTCCTCCCGCACACCCACCAAACGCCTCCTCACAGAACTCTCCGCCTTCGCCTCCTCCC
>JAFJYH010000216.1:0-81320 GCA_017365405.1 Cadophora malorum | reverse complement strand
CTCCCCCTCACCCGCACTCTCCCCAACTTCCTTAGTCCACCAAGCACACTCCCCCATCCTCGCTGACCTCTCACTCGCACTACTCCTCCTCCTCTTCCTATCCTGATTCTGCACGCCTCCCTCCCCATGACTGACCCCCTCACACCCCAGCTCCTCAACAGGCAAAGGCGGCAACGGCTTCTCTAGCACAAAGCGCACTCTCCTTGCGTTCTCCCCCTCCCTATCCTCTACGCTCGATCCTCTCCATTGATAGTCAGCTGCGGAAGCTGGGAGTGGCGGTAATGGCTTCTCTCCTATAGAGTTGTAGAATATGTATGTGTATGGAGGAGGAGCTTCGCTGTCGTATCTGTTGGATGAGGAGGAGGAGGATGTGCTGGTTGTGGATGTGGAGGAGGTATTTCTGCTGTGTGAATGCGAGTAGGAGTTTGGGTTGGCGCGAAGGGGGTGAGAGTGCGAGTGGTAGCGTTGCTCGTAGGCAGCTTTCTCGTCGTAGGTTGTTGAGAACATCTTGCTTGTCTGTGTGTTTGCTGACAACCCGGTAAAGTGGATCGATGGTAGAAGTGACAATCGGAGCCGACTCGGTGCTAGAGCGTAATTGAGAAGTGAGTTGTGAATGCCTTCAAACAATCTCCATCCAAACGTCCTCCACCGGGCCTATATACCCCCTCCCCTCCCTCTCGTCCCATCCACAAGGCAGAATCCCTCCCGCAAATAACATCATCCCAAGAATAGACGTCGATCCAATCGAAACCGGCTGCACTGTAGTACCTGCCTAACCATCGTAGGATTTGTATTCCTGCTGCGCATCAATCCATCAAGATTGGGTGCGAGGTTTCCCACGCTTGGCACTACTCAGCCTTGCAGCGTACACGCACCAACCAACTAGTGCCCTCACAGCCTGAAAACCCCCCTGCAAGACACAAGCGAGGCAGTATTTCGGATGATTGGTGAGCCCCTGGGCCCTCCTTTTACGTGAGATTGGGACGGCTTTATTTGGGTTTGGGGGCCATCGAGGTGGCTATTTCTGGGTTCTCGGGTTGTTTCATCTGATGATATACTCTTGTTTTGTGATTTTGATGGGTCTTTGTTTCTGATTGTTTGGTTTGGACCTGTGGAAGGTGGATAGTTCCAGCTGGAGTGGATTTTGGTGGGTTTAGTGAGTGCAAGTGACTGCTGTACGCTGGAGCGAGTGCTCTCGAGCCTGGCTAGTGAGGACGGTGTAACCGAGATACAGTAAACAAGGGAACCGCAGCGTCGGTGTTTAGTTCCACAGACGGTCGATTGTGTGAATATTTTGGATAGGTGATAAAAAAAATTCTTTATTTCCTACGCTTCGTACCTTCCCACAATCCTTCCCCAATCTCCTCTCAATTTCTAAACTCACAATTTCTGAAGTCCATTGCTCCCGACAGGCAAAGACCATCTGTTCTCTTGTAACAGGCATCAATACTTCTCGGGCTTCGAGTACATCTAGAAGCTACTTCCTCGAAGCCTTAAAATGTCTCCTCCCACCAGCGAAAAGCCCACCCCAGAACAAACATCCGCCAGAGATGAAAACCACTCCCCGTTCTTAAACGCCCCCATCGAAGTCCGTGTCAACATCTACAGCTACCTCGTCCCCAACTTCGAAGATCCCCTCTGGTACGAGAGACATCGGAGATGTCACCGTGAGGCAGCGATAGATATGGCCTGGAACGAAGTCCGTTCTACCGACAACCCTCACGCCTTCGACTCCTACTACTCTTTCGCCCGCAGGAACCATGGGTACTCTCTGAATGAGTGCCACGTACGCACCGACGGAGTCGAGCCAGCTTTCGCACTCCTGACAACCTGTCGTCAGGTGTACGAAGAATACGTGAAGGAGTTCTATGGCCATGCGAGATTCTCGATCCGCATCCTGGCAAGTGAGATTTGGTATTTTGACGAGGTCATCAAGGATCCAGGATTTGGATTCAAGTTCATCAAACATCTGAAAGTCACTCTTCCTATGCCTGGCCTTGGCGATGAGAACAAAGACGAGATGGCAGCTGGAAGCTCACACTCGAGAGCTGTAACTCGTCTCCTGAACCTGCTGAAGAATTCGCCATTGATCAGATCCATACATCTACAACTCGAGCTCCCCAAGCAATTGGCCATGGCAACCTGCCTTATCGCCACGAGGCACAGGCGCAATAGTCCATTATTCCGAGCTCTGATGAGCACGTATCGTCAAGAGATTGCAAGTCGTGTTTGTCCGATCCTGGAGCTGAAGGACATAGAAAAGACGGTCTCGATTCGCGAGTCGTTTTTGGATACACAGATCTCGAGAGAGGTGAACCCAAGGCTTTTTGGTGCTGAGGTGAGGGGTTTCGTGGCGGGCTTGTTGGAGAGGTATGGGCTGCCTACGCTGTCTGCGAAAGAGGAGTTGGAGTCGAAGGTGATGACGAAGAAGATCAGCGCCTCGGTCGTCGGCGCTGCTCATGTCGCCTCAATGATCAATTATACTCGTGTCCCGCTCTTTGCCTTGATGGAGGAGTTGTGGCAGAGAGGCCATGAGGCAGCGGCGGAGATGGAATTAGAGACAAAGATTGCTGATGGCGAGTCAATCGCTTGAATTTGATATCGTAGGAATAGATAGCTTTGACTGGAGAGCTGGACCTCATCAGTACAGGGTAGTTGGCAGATTATATTGCCCTTTTGCTCCGCTCCACAGCAGAATTTGTGAATTTTAGCAATAACTTTTGAGAAGTCGTCTCTCAAATCTCCAGGATTGCATTCGTAGAAGACATCAATCATGAAATCTGCGGCAAATTCCGATTCTAAGGGTGTCAAATATCCCTTGCGTGTGAGAGATTGAGTTCAGCAATGGGCGTCGTCCTGGATTATGTATTCGCTCGAACGACATGAACCGGGAGGGTTGCTTCCCTTGTCTGCAAGCTTAACCACTTATGACCGAAGAAAATCCGGGAGAATAAGACTTGAACGGGAATTCCGTAGGTTCAGTAAGGTTCGAATCCGGTTGTAGCTGTTGAGGCAACACACGTCCCGAAGTCAGAGACCACTTGATTGGCGATAACTATCTTCGTTGTTGTTTACCGTCCAATGTCCGCAATCCGAAGGCTCGCATCCTTTCGACGAACTTATTCATGACCGACTAAGCAATTATCAGACGTGCTTGACTCAATGAATGTCATTGACTCCAAGTACAAAGAAGTATGGCTCTGTTGATTCGTCTTTCGGGCCCAAAGTCTTCCGTGCTCCGCATGTATCGTTCCATTTTCGCCTCTTCGAAAAGTAGCGAAAGCCGTGGCCTATCCATCACCAAAAGCGAGAACACGCCGCGTAAGAAGCTTGTCATTAGTCCCAAACGATTAATTCCATCAATGAATGCTCATTGGACCCTTCAACAATAATCGCGCGATTTTGACTCAAGATCCGGGGGTCCGACCTTCCCCAGACCCTTCTAGTGCCGATCTCTCCATCTACCCGTTTCCGAACCCCACACTGCCACCGCGTCACAGTCGAGGAGAAAATCTAGACTCTCGATGCCCCTCGACCCCTCAAACATTTTTTCGTGTTGTTGATTTGCCACGATGACTTCCAATTAAAGCCCCTGCGATCCCCAAAAGCGGTTTCTCATCTTGCTGTTCAGTGTTTACTCATCCCAATCCTCGGCTCGACTTCAAACAGCCCAGGACAACTTCCTTCGTCTGCCTTGCCAATTAACATTCGAGATGGGATCTTGCATGACCCGTATGAAAGCCGAAATGGTACCACCTCCACCCAGAGCAGGGAATTGGCAATCATGCGGCCCACAACGACCCGAAACGTATATTCCCGAAGAAACTCAACAAGCGATGTATAGGAAGAAGACTGGTCAAAGCTGTTCAGGGAATGGTGCACCATTGGGCAGGAAGGAGACTGAAAGTGGGGTCCCTGGGTTGACATACGATCATGCTGGTCGTCCTGTGTAAGTTAACTTTCTCCCAGAGGCTGAAAATTGAGACTAATGTGAAGTTGAAGGTGGCGAGAAGAGAATGCTGTGAGGGTTGAGCATAGGGAAAATATGTGGTGAACGAGAGGACGAAAAGAATCATGAATAAGGAGCAGGGTCCAGAGCTTTGAGGAGTCGAATATCAGCAGTCGGAATATAGAACGATGACACTCGACGAGTACTGAGTGGCCGTTTGGATGCAGCGATGAATGACAGAGGTGTACAAGCACTTGGTTGCGAAGAGTTGGCATCAAGGCTCAACTTGGAATGGAGTTCGGAGTTCAGTCACGCTTGTGCAAGACTCGATTCATTGGTTCCTCGCACCTTTGGAACAGTAAAATGACGAGATGAAAGAAAGGTAATGATGTACATGTATGAGAACCCATGTAAATATGCGATCTGGGCTTGGAGTGATGTTGGGAGAATACATCGATGTCCCCTTCCATGAGCCTGGAGGTAATGATGGAGCAGCGAGGATAGTTAAATAGGTCTGCTGTAGTTTCTTTGATTTTTACAGAAAATTGGGTAAGTTGGAATAATAGTCCGATTTAGGGAAGCTGAAATGTATTGCATGATCATGGAGCAGAGACGTATTGAGGCAAAGAAAATATTGGTACCCCTACGCTAGGGAATCTCATTGGCTCAATGAAAAGCTTAGTCATCACGAGGTTGGTCCGGGCCCAACTTTCAACTCCCCCGTTTCCAGACTTCACCACCCTCCAGACGGGAAGATACCGACCCACGTAAGGGGTTTATTTCCCAGATATGGTTACCAGCAGGATAATTTAGCTGTACGGCCACGATAGCACGGAAATCGAATTCGACACCTCGAATTGCCCCAGCCTCAACATCGCTCATCGACCCACGCCCAATCACCTCACACTTGCTGCTATGACAAGTCTTCTTTATAAGCTTCAACCGTGACGCTCGATTGGTGAGCAGGCGATATTGCGTCTGAGACCAAGATCGCACACAATCTCATTCAGGCACCTACAGCATCGATGGATCAGGTAATGACTACCGCGAGACTGTGGCCTTCCTTCAGAACCGAAAATGAGCATTCAAATTTTTGCAGACATATACAGCTTGGAATAGATGCTCGATATACGGATGTGATATTTATCAGCACAGAGAATATATGAGAGAACCAGTTGAGCGAACCTTGGCGATGTTGCTGCAATACGAGCCAGGTTTGGGAAATAATGCTAGGACGGATGGTTATCGATACATATTGACGGAAGCTGCAATAACCACTGGTACATGTCCATTTTTGGAAAAACCTTTGGCTTTGACAGACTAGGAATTGCTTGCAACCTATAGATGTAGCATCGAACACTTGTAGGATCTAGCATCAAGGCTTGTGCACTCCTAGGGTGGGAACATTAACCAGCTCTCTCATGATATGTTCGCCACAAATGCCTACCTATTTTTAGGCTCTCAACAACATCGCAACATCACAATGCCAAAATGATAAGGTCTTGGCTTTTGTTGCAAGGATATTAACAAGAAGACCATATCTGGGAGAGGATCATATACCATTATGGGAATGAGTTTAGCCTATCCATCGCCGGTATAGATTCGTGTTGTCGCGTTTAATTGACACTCCTCAAATATGGTCACGTGACCTAATTCCTCCCTCTAAAGTGTTCTGTCAAACCAACATCGCATGCGGGTCGTTTCCTACATGGCACCCCGCCAGTTCACTCTACAACTCTTCTCACTCATCCCACCGTGGGTGACAGAGCCGTCATAGCTAGCGATGTCGTTTCCACAATTCATGAGTCTCACGCCTGAGCTTCAGGAACAAGTCGCAGATCACTGCCAAGCTCACGAGCTTCTGGCTCTTGGTCGGTAACCTTGTCTTGCTCGGATCTTGTCACTGACTTGCATAGCTCGCACTTGTTCCTCGCTGCACGTAGTCGCGCTGCGTGCGCTTTACTTTGATGTTGATATCAGCGTGCACAACTTACCAGGATCGTTCCCGTCAACCCGTAACACAGTTGATATCCTCGCCGAGAATCCCCACGCCGAGCTGGGCTACAAGACTCAGGAATGTCTGAAGAGGCAGGACATGTTCGTTGAGTCTCTCAAATCGCATCCAAGCTATGGCCAATGGGTAGTCCGACTTACCTGGACCTATATTGTGCGTTGGGACGAGGACACTGGCGAATCTGTTAGCGATGAACCCTTGTGGGAAGCTTTGAAGCTACTTAGTATGGTCAGGTACCTAGATGTTGCATCCATAGCATGCCAACGGGAACTGGTTCCCCCACCTCCATTGTTTCCACGAGCAAAACACATTCGACTCGTTGGTCAGATGTCATTTGCCTTTGTTCGAGCAATCCTGCTCTCGTCAGATCCTACGAATTTTGTCTCTCTGGATCTTGACAATCTACAAGACTTTGGACAATTTCACGGGGGTGATTTTGTCACTGGGGCGTATTTGTCGTCCATCCCGGAGCTGGAGGACGACCAAGGCAACCCCACAGTGCGACATCCAGGCACAATGAGGGGCCATCTACTCCGACTACAAGGACGATGTACCAATCTCAGACGCTTGATTCTTCGTAGTGTGGGCAATGATGAAGCTGATGATGAAAGGTGGTCTCCAAAGCTTGATGAAGAGAGATACAACGAATGGGCCACATTCCTCAATTCGGTCAGTCTTACACTAGAATACCTGACGATAGAGCAAGGCTTGGAGCCAAATCCAACAAATGTGGTGCATTGTCGGCCACAGGAATGTCAATACGGCCGCCCCATGGACATCAGGTTTTTGGAACATTTCTTGCCCTCACTTTCAACCAATTTTTGGCCGCGTCTACGTCAAGCAAGTGTCTATGGTATTGGATCTCTGCCACGAAGTCATCTTCGAAATTATGCAACGATTGAACCTGACTTGGTTCGGAGAGTTTCAGAAGATCTTTCTACTAGACTGGGCCCACTGGTGTTGCTTGATGTACAGCAGTCCGCGACGAAAACCTTCTTCTATCGCGACGACGGTGTCATGTATCATACTTGATTTTGCAGTTGTTGACTTCATCGCTTTTCAGCTGGGATTATGTCTGCATTGCTTTTGTATTTCGTTGATGTTCTAGTGACACGCTCTTTGGGAAATAGACTTTATACCAAAATTTTGATATCAAGATCGAGCGAAGGTTCTCTATTCAAGACGATTGGTACGTTAGTTGCAGCTACGGGGTCGTCATATTTTCAGTCAGATCCTGTAAATTGTTACGTCAGAACTGGACATCATCCTTGTGTGAAAGAAGAGGGAGGACCTCACCCGGATAGCTGTTCCATGTTGTCTTCACAGGCTTAGGGACATCCTTTGGCCATACATCGGCGTTGCAAGTGCCGGGTCCTGCATTGACACCGTCATACCGTATGTTTTTACATTCTGCAACAGAGTTGAAGTAGTCGTAAATCTTAGAACGAGTCAGCCTTCGAGTGATTGGTCGTGAGGAGTCCACTTACAGCCATCCAAGCGTAGTTGTCAGCATTCTTTGAGCTGAAGTTTTTGGTTTTTGGCATTTGCGCTGGAGTGTTAGAAAACACAGCCACACTGCTTCGGATGACAGTGAGATACCCGTACGTATCTTTTGGCTTATCGTTCAGATTCGTGTTGAGCGTCCAAGGTAGACTTCAACGTTAAAAATGCCGCCCAAGGGGATTATGTAACCTACTGTGTGAATTCGTGCAACATAGCTCTTGTCGTGGAGTCCAACTTGTCTAGTCTGCAGATCTTGGCTTTCAGTGCGTCGTCCGCGGTTGCAAGGCTGGACATTTGTGTCTCGATTCTACCCAATTGTCCCACATCGAAGAAAGCAGGGCAAAAGTGGATGACCTGAGCTTCCATCGGAACTGTACTTCCAACAAGTTCCTTGACAAGACTTGCTGGAATAACCATGGCTGTTCCAAGTTACTTACTCGGATGCTGATATGGTCTGGATAGTTCTGTCTCACATACCTTGTGGAAGCACACCGTTCTCCTTCGCGCATTCATTTTTGTTCTTCTTCAAATCTGTTAAAGTCGGACCCCAAGTGAGATATATGTTCAAGTTGTTCCGTCCTGGAGCCCCCAGATTTTCCGTCTGTTCGGCAATCTTTTGAAAGTTTTGTTGAACTAGATTATTTTTAGCCGTGCACCGGATAATGCTTTTGAGATGGGAACCATACTCAATTCGATGTTCTCTGGGTCCGCACCGAAGTACTGGCCGTACGCAAGGTTATGTGCTGCAAGGAAGTGCCTGTAGCAGTTCAACATCTGCTTTTTGGAAGCGGCAGTCATTTCGCTTGGATTCTTTTTGAGGTATGCAAACTTGCATTCCGCTATTGTGGTGTCCCAGAAGGCTTTGTATGAGGCTGAACCTTCCATGACGGATAGCAGGTTTCCTGATGCTCTTGTGGCCAGGTCCAAGGCACTCTTCCAGGCCTTCACGACCACATCACTATAGCTCATAATTAGCAGGACGCCGTCAAATAGGCCATTAGACATTACCGGTGCCAATCATCCCATTGTGAGTCTGGCAATGGCTGCCAAACACTGCCGGGTGGAGCAGCGGTCTCTTCCGCGCGGATACTGAGTCGGGTTGTCTGATAGTCAAAGACTTGTCAGAAACTGGTGCAAGTTGAAAAGACTGGGAATATACCTGGCCACTAAGTTCGAGTTCAAAGAAGTCTGCAAGAATTCTGTAGCGAGCGACGACGTTAGAGAATCCCGTGTGCTCAGCATCTCTAGAACCGAATCGGGACACCTGGACTGGGTGCCAAGTTTTGATGAGAGAACCTGATCGTTCCACTGCTGGAAGAACAAAGGCAGTGGCTATCGAGATGAGAGAAAGGCATTTTAATTGGCGCATTGTAGAGTTTTGGTAAATTTTCCTCGCGGAGTTGTTTATTTCCTGGAAAATTTGAAGTCAAGACAGAAAGCTGTCACGGTTGCAAGTGCTTTTCTGATCAAGCATACTCTCCGTTTTGCCAGATATTTCTATTTGATGTTCATCTATATATACATCTTTTGGTTGCACTTTTGCTGATTTTAGAGGATCCTTATTGTAGTTGCTCTGTAACCAACAGCACACATCAAGAATCCAACTGCAGAGTCAGTCTAGCCAAAGAAAATCTGGCTCTTCGCGCTCACACCGAAATTTTGATAGGCGAGTTTCAGTCTTGTACGAATCGATACTAAAGTTTGGTAATCGTTAGCTCGAAATGCATCCTTGTTGGTTTGTACAAATGCCTCAGCCTCATGGTGGGGGGCCGAAGGGCCACCACTGCTATGGCCCGGTCCCCATTGAGGTCGCCCAGACATGCTTTGGAGATCTTGCCCTATCATCTTTTGAAGAGTCTCCAATATTTCCAACTTCTCTATTCTAGTACTGTATGATGATCACGCAGGCTGTAGTTGTTGGGTCAGAAGTATATATCCATTTCAGCGACAGATGACTCGACTTCGCAATTGTGATGGTTGTCAATCGACCGATCATTGCGTTCAACATGGTTTCGATTCCTCTGGATCTCTGTAAATAGCACTTTAACGCCGTTGGAAAACTTCCGTTTCCCCGAATAACTTGATGAAATGAGGTAATGGAGTTATTTTGAACAGAACACTGTTGGTCCTTCTTTTGTAGTGACCCTGTAAGAACTATTGGTTGACAGATATGTATTTATAAGAGCGAAGGTATTCTGGACACGTTCTTAAAGTAAATATCATTTAATGCAATTTTCCCCTTCTCTTATTTTTGCTTTTCGGAAAGAGCTGCAATACTCAACAATCATGAAGTGCTTCTGCCAGTTCAAAATGTCTTCGCTTAGCCTAATGCTTACCCTCATTTGGCAAGTCAACAGTTTGGACATTCGGCAGGCACGCCAGACACAGACAAATGCTGTAAACGTTTCTCTCATATCTTTCCGATGTGATGCTAATCGTAGCCAGATACTTAGACGTGCGCCACCCCCGGTTACTTCTGTAGTCGTTGCGACTCAAACTGCAGCCGCTACTGGAGCTTTCTCGACCTGGTATCTTTCATATCCGGAACTTACTGCAAGTATTCCTTCATTGAAATCATTACAACACTATGATCAAGCTAATAACTTTGATTTCCAGGGGAACTCCGTCATAACTCAAGTCATCGATGGGACAAGCACTGTTCTACCTCTCTGGTACTGTGATCCAACACTAAGCGCGGCAGCATGCCAGGGTTGTCCGACCACCACGGTCTCGGTTGATCCCCCGTGCCCTACCGATTACAATATGCTTTTGGTTATTCCGCCTGTTGTGCTGGTCGGCATTTACATTCCTCCTCCACCTGGTCTTCCAACCCTCAAGATAGGGTCTGATGGCGTTGCAACACCCGAAGCTACAAGTCCTCTTGAACCTGATCTCACAAACACACCCTCGGAACCATCCAGTACTTCAGAAGAATCCATCACGGTCGATGTTCCTTGCACGATCCCGAGTATCAAGGGCGCCGAGAGGGCCGTTTCGATCAACCCGACACCGCCAGCGTGGGTACCACCCGCAGGGTCTCCAGCTCCAGCGCCAAGCGAGGTTTTGCCCGTCCTACCAGTCCGTGTCGACCCAGATGATCCGAAGTCTCTTAAAGCTTGGGATCAATGCGGACCGGGAGGTAATCCGTACTTACCTGGTGGATTCTATCAATTCGGCAGCTCCTTCAGCAGAAACGATGGTCTTTGGGCGATTGACAAGTTCTGCACGGAAGCGAGAGACATGTCGCTGATAGTTGGTCAGAAGACAGAAGAGTTTCCAAATGCAGTTGAGTTTTTCCAGAAGACCTATGACACCCCTGGTGGGAGTGGGAAGATCATTATAACTTCCAACAATGACAAGAGCTCTAAAAATCCGGTTGGGCTGGAGTGTCCGGCGCGTTGGAATTACCAATTCTCGAAAAGCTATGTTGACTGCAAACAGTATTATGGACAGGTAAGATACGACCCTGTTTTGTTTCTTCCGTTTTGACTTGAGTTGGCGATTCGATGGTGAAGTGTTGTTACCTTGCTGATGTCGTTGAAGACAATTGATTACTGCGATGTGAGTCCAACGCTAGCTGGCTCGGACATCAACTGGTGAGAAACTACCATGTCCCTACTCAATAGATCATAGTTGACAGAGGAGCAAAGGAAAAATGGAGGAACTTTCTTTGCATATTGCATCTACTTCACTATTGAAAAGGCTCCGTCGGGTAAGGATTGAAAGTAAACAGAGACCAATTCTAGCTCGGCGGTTGCAATGAAGATGAGGCAATTTTCGGCTACCTGTAGAACATATCAAAGAACCATCTTGAGCAACCAAGCAAGTAATCCACCGTGCAAACTTCACTGTTGTAGCAGTCACTTCCTATATTCTTCCAACCACAAAGCCTAGTTGCAAAAAGGCTAATCACCTACCGGTACTGATAACAGAGAACGTTACAATCAATGGTGAGCTGAGCGACAAATGATCGTCAATACAATCTAATCAGTGGCTACTTGGTATTTCCAAACGCTATCGAGAACGCCGGTCCGATAGTTTAGAGACCCTATCTGAAGGCCGGGATTTGATTCAAGACATACTCAACCCCACATTTCCTGTCTCCGTCTTCGATATCCTGGTCCAAGCCTCCACGAGCGACGACCAAAACCCTGCCTCCCCCTCGCCGGCTAATTAACCTATCGCCCCATTCTGATCCTCTTCCAAGCCAAGTGGGGTAGCGAGCAAGTGCACGGGCAACGTTTCGATCGTTGGGAACCAAACGGGCCCCAAAGCTTCAGCCGGGTTCTTACGTGCTTGTTTCCCTGTCTTGCTTATCTTGCCGTCTGGGCTAGTTAGCCACCGAACGGAGTGCCCTTCTTGGGGACTTTTGTGGAGGTTATCCAGGACCCTTGATGCCGACTACGGCGATGACGGCGCGACTCAAGACTCAGCTGCAGTGGACGAGACTCGTGTCGCCTCGAGTCGATAATTTGATGGCAGGTCGATACGCCGCATGCGCCGTCGGCGACGGCAATTGGCAATCTCAGGTCTTCAACGGTGATCCTGGATTCCAGGCCTCTCGGTGACGCCAATAATTCAGAAATCAGAATTAAGTCAATTCAAGCAGGATTCACAGATAGATGAGTATGCAAACTGGGATTTGTAATCTTTGGCTTCAATGTTTGATTGATTCTAGATGCTCTATCTGATGACTCTAACCAATACGCCTCTGCCAACCTTGCCAAAATAGGCAACCTAACATGTACCCAGACCAAACGTCCTTCTAAAAGCCCCCTCTTGTGCTGGGTATGAAGAACTCCACTCCCTCTCACCCCGCTTCTCAAACGGCTCG
The DNA here is from genome assembly GCA_017365405.1 of Cadophora malorum. Lineage (NCBI taxonomy): Eukaryota > Fungi > Ascomycota > Leotiomycetes > Helotiales > Ploettnerulaceae > Cadophora > Cadophora malorum. The sequence goes on along the minus strand of JAFJYH010000216.1, from coordinate 69,020 downwards.
AACTTCTCTTCCCGACACCTGGACATCAGCACTTGGCTGTTCCAAGCCTGCCAATCATATAGTCCCGTCTCGGGCTTGAAAATGTCGTCGTATGGCAGCTCCGCCATAGCTCCCATGAATGTTTGAAATGGTTGCGGTCCCCACGTTGGACTAGCAGGATATTCGGACTGGCGTCCCATAACCGGACTGTTGTTGACAATCTCTGGAAGTCCCTCGTGCATCACTGGCCACGAATCTTCGTATAGCGTGTCGAGTTCCTCTAGTTCGGGACTGGGGCTCTGCCCAGCTGATTGTGGTTCGGAGATTGGTGGGGATGGGAGAGTAGACATGCGGAGCCAGGATGGCTGGTCGACTTCCTCTTCTGTCTTCCTGACGTATCCTGAGGTGTTGGTGTCAACTACAATTGTGGAGGACTGTGCCGAGCCTGTTCTCGACATTGGTACTGTTGGTGTGAGAAGTGTGGATTTTCCTTTGGATTGAGGTAGCTTGTAGTCCTCGTCGCTGAAAGAGCTGGATGAGCTGGCGGTGGAATCCTTTCGACTGCTGCTCTGACTCAATTGGCGTCTCTTAGATCCGTCCTGAGATTGGGTGTATGAAGGTCTTCTGGCGTTGACGATATTTCCATCCGAGTCCCTCCAAAGTCTCTTTCTGGTTGCCAAAACTCCCAAGCCTTCTCCTCCAGCTTCGTCGTCCTTTTCCTTGTGGCGAGCCATGTGTCTGTCTGAGACGGGAATTAGATTGGGGTCTGACGGGAAATACCCAGAATTTGGGTTATCTCAAGAGTCACACTTACCAAGCAGGTCACGACGACGGAAATGCGCGCTACATCTTTGACATGTATTGTTGCCATCTTTGTGGTTTAGAGCATGACGGTGGAGATGCTCAGATCTGGAGAATGACTTTCCGCAGTTCGGAAAACTGCATCCGAATTTCTTCTTGATCGAGTTGTCTGAATTCTTGGAGCTTGTTGTTGACGCCGAGGAGATAGACGACGATCTGGTGTTTGTTGGAGCCATTGTGAGAGAAGCTCTTATAGAGATATGCTGGGAGTGAGAGAAGAGGTTGAAGCAGTTGCGACTTTCAATCAGTATGTCAATCTGACTGCCTTTCTGTTTGAAGTGAAGATTAGGAACGGGGGAAAGAGGGGTCGAAAGAAAGTTGGAGGGGCACAAGTATATCTACGAAAGCGAGTCACTCAACTTGACTTAACTTACTTCAACAATGCGGAACAATTTCCACCTAGCTTGGAGCTTGCCTGCCAGCCACCGATGATCGGGCGTGTACATCCATGACAGGACCCGTTCTCTGGCCCGGGCACCTGTCATGAGGCGTCATGGGAGGGAGCGCAGTGCAGGCCGGCCGTTGGAAAGGCGCTCACGGCGTTCAACTCCGTTACGGGTAGTAGTCACAAATACAGCTAACTGTCCTACCTGCGTTCATATCTATCTATCTATCCAGGACCTACCCAGCAAGTCTAACTCAACCGCTCTCGATAACCTCTTCTGAACTTCCTAACTCGGCACGTCTTCACGCAGTGGTCAACAACAAACAGAGCATGATTGGGCAGCATGCCCAACAACAGCAAGCTTTCCATCATCCCAAATCCAATTCGTTCCCCGCCGGGCAGGGAGAGAGGAGATTCAGGGTCCTTCATAGGCCAGTTCGCCGTGGCCGCCTCGTGGGATAGCGAGGATGGCCAGGACGATTCCAGGATGCGCCCCCACAAAGAGCCATATTTCACGTACCTTGCAAACACCAACAGCCGACCCAAGCCAGGCATTTTACCCCTCCATCCCCCACCACACAACGCTAAACGGACGCCATCGAGTGCCCACCACAAGGGAACCTGACTCTGTGGTCCTCCTGGCGAGCCCCTCACTGACTGGTCAGCATGAATACCCCTCCCTAACCAACCCCTAACACCAACACTAAAGTCTCCTGCCCGAAGTAACGGCGAGCGCCATCGCCTCTCCCTTATCGTGCAATCAATCTCCAGCGGCTGCAACTGCTTATCGCGGCCTAAACCTCGGGTCCGGCACAGCACCTTACAGGCTGGCCAGCGCTCTAACAGTGCTCTGGTCTGTCTCTAGAAGGCCTCTAGATTAGCATGGCCATGCACACTCCAGTTGTTCGCAGCAGAGCACAATGCACATCTTCTGCAGGGTGCAACGCTACCGTCTTTCTCCAACATAATATTAATAATACAATTTCTTCACCAAGCCTACCTGCCTCCCTACTACTCGCCATACCCTGCTCCTGCTATCGGAGAGAAGCCCGTCGGCGTTCTGCACACTCGCCTACGGGAGGCACTTCTTAGGCGAATGTGCGTCGTATTTGAACGCTGGAAGTGTCCAATGAGCGGTGTCCAGCGGCGAGTAAGTGGCACTGATAGGCATCGAGTAGCGTTCACTCCGACAGCTACTCCGACCCGCGATACAACTGATAGGGATGGCCGACAGCCGGCCGGCAATTCCTTTCCTTTGCCTGTTGGTTGCCCTGTGTGTCTCCTCCTCTCCTCCCTGCCAGATTCAAATGAATCGCCAGTCTTCGAATTATGCTTACCTCCGTACCCATCCTATCTCTGGAGCTCAAATCACTATCATGTATGTGGTGCATGTCGACCAGCATGAACCTGCAAGGTTGCATAAAACTAAGATATGAGCAAGCTGCGAGGCTTGTATCGCAATCGCCATCGCCATCATCCGAACTTGACGACCCTTGGCTATCTTGACATCTCGAAGTGACGGACTAAAACTCGGCCGAGATCGTGCGAGTTGCATGGACGGCATTATCGTTGTTGCATTTCGACTCTCACTCCACTGAGTCATCTAGTTTGAAACTCTCTGACTGATTTACTTCCCGTTGCTAACCTTCTTCAAATCTCAAGAAAGCTAGCTGCTCGTGGAGAAATGAGGGAAATGACAAAGTAGGAGTCAGGTCAAATTGGTTCAAAATATTTGATTATTGTTCTAGGCTATCTAGCCGATTGCCGGTCTACTGCATGAGCATGAGAAGTTCGACCTCTACCGTAGCATTATTAGGAGCACAGCAGTAGTTGACCATCGCTGCTTGTATCCCCTCCCTATTTATCCTCGAGTCACAGTTCTTGCAGTTGTCACTGCGAAACATTAAAATCCAACGGTGCAGGAGCATAGTGGCGGCTCGATACATCAATGACCCGTCACCCGAAGCAAGTTATCCGATCCTGTACAGGGCAGCTAGTCAGCCAACTCGGAATTTCTGATTCGGATGTCCACAACGAAACATCCAGTCATCCAGTCTTCCAGAAGAGGGAAGCCAGCCATCCAGCCAGCCAGCCATGCAGATCTTCCAGAAGTTTATTACAGTGCCAGTGGAACTGGAAGCCTAGAAGAAGGCGCACACGCACGGAAATAATCAAAATCTTAAATCCTTCCAGAAAACGGGACGGGCGTTGGAAGCCAAGGCCAAGCAAAGGGCTGGCGGAAATATTATCAATTGGCTTGTTTTCCAAGCCTGCACCAGTGCATCTTTGGCTGGCATCTTTCTCGAAGGGCGTGCATGATGACAACACAAGGTTGAACGCAGCGAACGAAAGAAGAAGGAAAGGAGCTCGCTAAACCTACTGCATGGAGTAGATTTGTGTTGAGACTAGGCCGCGACTTGCCGACTGACTGAGTGATTGACTGATGCGGAGAAATACCTGGGAGGAAATGTAGTTGGCCGAGTCCGGGTCCAATCCAAGATAATTAAAAACCCGTTTGTTGTTCGAGGTTCGAAAGCAAGGATAAATTTCACCTACTCTCTTTACCACGTCCTAACCTCGAATCTCCCACCAGAGATTGAAAATCGAATGAATGAAACTGGCCGGCGTGGATTGGCTGGGGAAATTATGGACCTCGAATTCAACATCGATATCAAACCTCGGGGAGTATCTCCAATGCTCATCGGGGAGGCTTTCCCTCTTCGTCGCTAATCTCCTCTCCCCAAACGTGAAACTCCTCTCCTCCCCCGATAGTCGGCCATTCCCCAGCCCAGCCCAACTGTCGGTCAACTTCCGTCCCCAACCTAAATTTACCTACAGATAGGTAAATAGGTAGATATCGGTGAACTTCCGTCGCTCGCGTCGGTTGCGTCGGTCGGCAGCCGAGGGGGGGCGGGGTCATCGCATCGCGTCGTATCGGGGTTTAATTCAACGCACTACCTATTCAGGGAGGAGAACGCGAGACCGCTTTTTGCGAGTTTGGCGAGTCGTGTGTCCCGTCGTGCTCCTGTCAATCAAGTGGCTGGGCTGGTTTAATCTTCCCCTCCTCTTAAATGCTCCAAAAAGGCAAAAAAACTTGTTGTGTTGCTGCGAGGATGCAGATGTATCGGTGTGATGTGACGGCCGTTGTGGTGCGTTTGGTGTCGTGGGACGTTACATGACTATTTGACGATCCACGGCCACGTACTATCTACGGCCGTTTCGTTCGTTCGTTCATTCGTTTGACTCGAACGAGATAGGAACTCGTTTGGAGGAGCTCACTGCGCGGTACTGCAGAGCGATGGCGGAGCTCGCAGATGCCAAGCGCGGAAATTCCGTTCTGTTCCTGAAGGCATCACGTGAAACATCAGTGTGACTTCAACCTCAAGTCCAGCTCAGTCCAGTTGACCAGGTCCAGCGGGAGTGTTCATGTGTCGCCAGTTGCAGTAAACTGAGCACTGTGCCCAGAAGATGGAAGAGAGGGGGAGACAAGGGATGGCCCGTCCTTAAGTACTCCAGAAACAAAGCTTAGGGAAGAAAAGAAAAGCAAAGAAAAAGGCTCGACCACATCCTCAAGAATGGGATGGTGTGACTTAGGTACAAACCTTACCAGTACATGTTAGCCCAGACATCGCCTCACCTCATCATCTCATCCCATTTTCAAAGTCCACCTATACTCGTTGATCTATATAGCTCGTTGCTGCGGGATGGTTTCCTGTTCGTCTCTTGACTGTTGCAGCATTTGCTTCGCTTGATTGGGTTTGCAAAGCGTTATTTGAGTTTTCTCGTCTCCCTTCGATATTTACTGTCCTGCATTTTGAAAATTGGCAAAGCAAGAATGGGATGAAGCATACTCAAGCTCTCAAATTTCCCATTTCATTCGCCCTTTCAAGCTAGTCCATGCCAGTGCATCACATCATTCTCCCAAGACTTCCACCCTGTGGGTTACTTGCTTGCGAATCATCCTACCCTACCCGACACTTCGTTTTCGAGAAAAAGCATCCTCCCGTACTCTCAAACTATCCCTACATCAAGCTACCCTCCCCTAAACATCACTCCACTTGGGAGCCTATGTATGCACAAAATCACAAGAATGGGATGTTGTCATCACCTCACTGGCCGCCTCGCAGACCCCCAAACCCGGGAATTCGGTTCAGCCGCTATGCCTCGCTGGCAGTTCTTGGGTTCAAGTGGACACTGGACATGGGGTGCGGGTATTTATTTACTACAATAGCTTAGCTACGCCAGGCTGAGCTAAGCTAAGCTGAGGTCTAAGATGCTGCATGGAGGCAAAGATGTCGTAAGTGGGAGGAGTATGTGGATGGATAAGATGAGGCTGTGAGGCTGTCATGACTACACGGTACTGGTTCAGCCTACGTGCTACCTTGAAGTCATAAGTGGCACTGGTCTACTCGTTGGCTGTAGTTATTCCAGCGTCTTTGGAAGTCGAGGAATCTGGTCTGCGGACCTGATCTGGGGAAATGAGCAGTGTCAAGAATGGGATGCAGGAGCAAGAGGCATGATTGGATCTCGGTCAAGTGCCTTTCGTCTTATCAACTCAAAAAAAGTAATCCGAGAGTTCACATCCGTGTGTCAGAAGATTTGTACCTTTCAGTGTGAGTAATACTCTACTCGCTGTATTCAAATACTTCAGCAGCTCGCTCGCTTACGATACATGCCAATAACTGCGCTACATCTAGCATTCACTCAATCTTTCTTCTGCTTCCGTGGTTTCTTCCAGGTATCAATCTTGAAAAACTTCTTGACCTTTCCCACGAAGCGAGCCTCGACATTCTGCACATTCTCATTGCCATCCACAGTTCCAACGTTCTCCTCATGCTCAACGTGCGGGCGGTTCTCCTCAGCTTTCTCACGCGGTCCGTTGTCAGCTGTATTTCCGACGGTCTCCTCATGCTCAACGTGCGGGTGGTTCTCCTCGGCTTCCTCGAGTGTTTCGCTGCCAGCTGCATTTCCGATATCTTCCTCATGCTCCACATGCGGGTGATTCTCCCCAGCTTCGGCCAGCGGTGCACTGCTAGCGGCAATTCCGATATCCCGCTGGTGATCCAATAGAGGATGGTTCTGGTCGGCTTCCTCAAGCATTGCACTGCCAGCTGGATTTCCCACATCCTCCTCATGCTCGACTTGCGGTTGGTCCTCGCCAGTATCCTCACGCAAGCCACTGGAGTGTACGCCATCGACGTTGTATGCTGGTAGAGGTCTTGTGATGTGCTCGTCATTCTCGAGATCAAAATCCACCACCACCTCTTCTGGCATCACTTCCTGGCTGACGATGGAGCCGCGTCTGGGCTTGCTCTTTATTATCTGCCCTGCCCCAAGTCCCACGATAGGACGGCCATTGGCTGTCGCTGGCTCGTTTGCTGGCTCCAAGTCTTTTACGGCGGGTCGACGCGCTCCGAAATCTGTTTCCTCCCGCTCACCTTCAGAAATTAGACGTTTACTGATTTCCTTACATCCTGATCTCTCGAGGCTATAGGCTGGAGGATCTTCAGAGGCCTTATCCGAATCTGCTCGATCTACTTCACGACTTCGACGTGGTGATGGTGTTTTCCCAAAAGTGATGCCCTTTCTTGCCAAAACTGGTGTCTGACTTCCAGTTCCTGGTCGTTCCAAACTTGCGTCCTGGGTTTGAGGTGGAGTCGGGGGTCGGGCCGCAGCTTCGGGTCTTGACGAATATATATCTGGAAATTGTGATGGAGCTGGATATTGAGCTGCAACTTCTAACTTTCCTGAGCCGATCTCCTGATCTTGTGGTGGAGCTGTTGGCTAGATTGCAACTTCTGGTTGTACCAGATTTGGCCCTGGAAGTTGTGACAGAGCTTGAGACTGGTTTACCACTTCTGAATGTTCTTGGCCGATCTCTTGACTTTGTGGTGGAGCTGTCGGCTGATTTGCTGGAGGATCTGGATATTGAAGTCCCCAGTGCGGAACTTCCTCTGCCGTACCGTCGTCCTGGAAGTCGCTTGGCCCCCCGCCCGAACGTTCATTAAGTGCTTGTCGATGTACGTAAGCTTGCCCCTCAATTATGGCCTGTTCGCGTCTATTGTTCTCGTCGGCTTTCTGCTCAGCTTCATCTTCATCTCCAACAACTTCTTGGGTCGTGACGGCCCAGTGAGTCAAGCTGTACACTTGAAGCTCACCTTCGGCTGGCAGTCTTGACATTGTGGAGTCAGGACACCATTGGCAGTAGGGGGGCTCATCGGCAGTACTGTTTACATCGATGTTTGATGGCACCGATGTGTCTTTTCCTTCCCCCAGTGATCCCTTGGATGATGTTAAGATCCCGTGTATCGATAATGCTTTGCCAGTCGCGGGTCCTCGCGTCCTTTCAGTGCTGTTCCTGATTTCTGCCCAATCCTGTTTATTTGTTACTGGATCTTGGGCCTGGGTCGTTTCGTCTGGATTCACATCAGGATTGGTAATCCTCAGTACAGGACGCTGCACTCTCGTCTGCTTGTCGTCCGATATACTAGTGTCGTTGAAGACGTCTGTGACATTTGGGGGTGATCCCAGGCTTTGGTTTATGGGGCAGACCTCTTCGTCAACCTCGATTGGGGATTGTTCATCTACAGAGAAGAATTCTGGCAGATTAGGAAATTTGTTCCTGTCGGCAGTCATTGTGTACTGTTCTGCAATTGCTGTGTGTCTCAGCCAGCGAGACACGCTGTTTCTGGGTGGCACCTAGGTCGCCTTTAGCAAAGTTTGGACTGAATCCAAGGACAGATCCCTGTCTTGCGGAGTCAGAAATTGAGATGGTTGAGTACTGAATAAATTTGGCGCGGTATACTTGGTGCTGCAACGAAGCGAGGGACTTGTTGTTGCAATGTTATGGATGCTGGTAGTGACTGTATGAATTGATGTTGATGTTGATGTTGATGATATTTGAGAAAAAGACGAAGCTTCGCCGAAGAAAGACATTATTGATGAACGTCGAAGGCTTCGTTCTTTCCTTACAATGATTCTGCTGAGGGAAGGAGCATCAACCAGCCCCTCTTGCTCGCTTATCATCCCCGCCATGTTCAGATGACGCAACTCGCATTCTGTCCGCCGCACAGCAGGTCTAAAAAGCCAGTGATTCAAATGGATACAGAATTCTCATTGGATATAATGCTAGACGAATTGAGAGAGGTCTAGATCTTTCTCTAGAAGAGGGAGACTACAGCATCTGGAAAACACCCAAGCACATATCTTGTGTCCTGCTGCTTTTCTCGCTTTCTCTATTGAACGAGAGCTTCACAACTATTGAGAACGACTACAAGCGATGCCGGCCTGATCATCTGTGCGACGCTATAGCGTTGAAGTCACTGGAAAGCGAGCGAATGGCTGAGAAAGATATTGTGTATATCACGTGAGTCTTGATCACTGGAACTGTGATTCGAAAGACTGTGAAGTGTGTGATGAAGACTTTCGACAATACTATCTGTCGGATTTGCGTTCATGCCAGCATAACGAAGGTCTGGAGACATTGTACTGAGAATAGAATAGAGCGCATTCTTTTGGTGTATTCGATCAACACTGTCACATTGCTGTAAGCGAGAGTGAGCACTTCTTTTCTCTCAGCACATGATGCCATTCGTGCGAAGCTGGACCCTGATTCACACTTTGACTCTCGCAAAAGTATCGCCCTTGAAGGCGTGTCTACATATCCTGGCAGTGGCAATTTTGCCAAGTGTAAAGGAGCGCACCTGGCGGTGGGTTCACAGACATCTTTCCTGAAAGGTCGCTGAACCAGGTAGCTCCTTTTGGGTCTGCGGAAACAAACCATGATTTTAAAGTACTGTAACAGAATCTGCCGATCTACAGAAGGCTGAACAAGTACTTTCTTGTTACACCGGGACAATCAGGAGATATCTGCTCCTGCTGACCATGCCTGATGATTCATCCTTCAAGTCATCCGAAGACAATCGGGTTTGACGGACCCAAGCTGGCTCCGACACCTGGAACGGCACTTAAAGCATTAAAGCTCAGCTGTGCTGTACTCTTTGAGCCAGGAAGAAGCGCTACACATCCTTCGCGATGATCGTGATGGTGGCTTCGCGTACAATACAGGATGAGGAAAAGCAGATCGGAGCAGAGCAAATTCCGGTTCAAGCGCCCACATCTTGATCTGAATGAGCCTATAGACTCAGCTGAGGGATTGGAGGGATTCTAAACGAGCTGTGGCTGCAGAGAAGTATCAGATGACAAGAGAAATCCTATTCAAACGGGATGAATGGCAGCTTGAAGACATTGTTGGTTGAGGGGCAAGCTCGATACCAATTCCTGACAGCCAGGTTCACCGCAAGTTCCACGAGACGTTCTGAGCAGACGATAATCAAGCCATCAGCGCCAAAGATGTCACTAGCAGTCGTGGCAACCATCTGGCACAAGTGACGACGTGCTACAAGACGGGATGTCACAACAATGCCTCTTTGCTAGTGCCCACCATTTCCTGCAGTGTGCACAAATCTGCCATGAGTCTTGAGATGGAACGAATCTTGAAGACCTGATAATGGAGAAGCATCGGCAGATACAGGTCTTTGCCATCTCACAGAATCTAAATATGGAATCCCTTCCAATAGTCTCATGTATGCCTTTGCATTGAAAACAGCTCAAAGAGGCTCTGATGACGAAAAGGCTGCACTCTTTCAGAAACTTTTCGCAATGGATACTGATATGCTCTGGATAAAATCGTCCCCCGGGTAATATCAAATGAGGCGGAGCAAAGACGTAACAAGAGTGAGAGCCTAGCTTGTCTCTACAAACGAAGCAAAAATGGCTTCTGAGTACTAAGTGAGAGCTGAGAAAGCTTGAGCTTAACGCCCAGAACTTGCCGTGTTGTTGAATGGCTCGTCTATACATGCACTTGCAGTCCGTCTACCTTCTCGGTCTACCGATGCCACGTACAACCAACCAGAAGTCGAGGGAATGCGACTCGAATGAACTCAGAAGCACACCACCTCACGATGGGTATAGTTTGAAAAGCCTCACGAAGCAAGAAATATCTCGGGTTCAACTAGCCGATGAAGATAAGCGTCCTTCCTGCAGGCAGGACTGGCACAGATCATTCTGGTGATCCCAGCCTCGAGCTTGAGACTGATTCGCTCTCCTCTCGTGTTCCCGGTGGGAACAATCGCGTTTGCAGTTATCAATCCTAATGGTTGTTATCCTTCCAGTCGCAACCACCTCTCCCAGCCATTGCAGGGGAAGTTCTGGAAAGGGCTTCCTGTCTTCTCCACCATCCGAGCTTTGACGATGTAGAAATAGCCCTCATGACCCGAAAGAAGTAAGACCGTTACCAAACTTCAACTCAGGGACGGGACGGCAAGCTAATGATCTTCTTGGACGCCGGGACTCAGGGATCTGCTCGGTACCGTTGAATGACCGGCATGTCGACTTTAGGCAAAATCAGAAGTTGTACAACAAAGGACCAAACGCCCCCAAGTCGGGCTGTGAATGCTGGAAACCCCTGGGATTGGATCCACGCTTTTGATATTGACATGGGGATCTTCAAGCTCCGCGACGAGTGAGGGAAAGCGTTCGTTTGAACGGCGAGTCGGTGACCTCATGTGTTTGGACGAGGAACGAGGACTAGTAGTCGGACAATAAATCCTTCAGCCGGATCCTCCCGGAAGATGTCCGCTGCCGCTGTGGATCATCGTAGTTGATTTCGTGGTGGTGTCCATCGTTGATGTAGTCTTCCTATCAGATGAAGTTGCTTGTTGACGATGGGATGAGATTGAGAGAAAGGGGATCCCACTCTGTGCACTGGGCTCCAGGTGGCCAAAGCGTGGGGCCTGAAAAGGAAAGGCCGCCAAGAACCAGAAAGCTAAATATATTCCACCACACCTCTTCTTCATCCATGACCTGCATCCTCACATTCCACGTGGGGAAACTCAATCTATTCCACTGTCCATCAGCCGTCTGTCAGCACGGGATATCAGACAGGGCTACATACATGCCCATATGCGAGATGTGAAGGGATCATGGAAGCCTCATCCTCGTGTTCATCCGCAAGCTCGCGAGATGTGATCTGGACCACTCAAGAAGACATCGCTGTCAGAATGGAGAGGATTACGATTATCAGCCTGACGAGACACCTTACACGGGCCTGGGAACACCATTCTTCCTTCGCATACCTGTCCAGTCAGAAGGCTGCGCCATTACCCAGTACTCGTTGTGCTGCACCGTAACGCGTATAGTCTCTGCCGCTCTATAGACCGGCCCTGAATTGATGATACTGCAATTTTCGATACTCGATCGGTCTCGCTTCTGGAGTTCTCTTTGTGCTGAAAGGTCCGGAACTTTGCGTCAAAGACAAAGACGGTGGTTGGTTCTGGAGCCTCGCCCCTTGCCCTTTCGGGCAGACGAATGTGCCCTCTATTCACTCCTTATATTCTCTCATGTGCCGTTCGAGTCAGGTTGGTCGTTTTGTGGTGTGGGCCATCTGTGGTTAGGGGCTCGTCAGCTTGCTCTATGGCCTGAAAACCATACCCCCAAGGATAGCCAGGTTTGTGCTCGAGCTCTAAGCCATGAACATACCATTTCTTATGGTCCGGAGAAACGAATCCTCGCGTTCGAACGAATCGATGGACCTTCTTTTAGACTTGCTCTTTTCGGAGGAATGACCCCAAAAGTCTTCGTGGATCACACCACAAGTTATTCAGATCTCAGGTCAAAATGCACCATTCATTCCAATTCACAACATCTCATACCTTCATCCAGCCCACTTCGTTGTCGATATCTATCAGAACGCTATCCCAAGTATCAAAAATGTGTATGTGGAAGAAGTTGCGTGGGAAATGTGCAAGTCCTGTACTCTTTTCTGGGCTCTGCCAAGCTCCTTCCCGCGTCAAGTGGCGGTCAAGCGGCTGCTCACTTGCCTCTCACTCGTCGTGGCGTTTGCATAACGTACCCTTGAACGTCTATGCTGAAATTCTGGGATGGTTTGGATTCTGAACTTCCCACTCCCAAGATCGAGCTAGTTGCAGAACAACATGCATGATCATCCTATCCATGTCTCTCGAGAGACAGCTCCAGTCGTGGAGTCAAGCAGGAACGGATATTCTGCCCGTCTTCGCGATCAAGTCTGTCCATGCGTGCAGCAGTACATGCAAGCAAGCTTAAAGTTCCCGCCTATAGACTAAACTTTGGTATCTGGGCGGGACACGGCTGGAGTTCTACCCCTCGGCCCTTCAAGGAATCCGAAGTCCTGTTTGGGAACAAGATCTTCATGTCATGAATTCTTATTATACGAGAAGCACCATGGGTAGCTTGATAGCTAGGCTTGAAAAGTTGTGGAGGTGCCGTTTTCTTGTCCTCCTCAGAAGATGATAAGTGGCAGATAACCCCTCAATCTCTCTCACCCAAATCCAACAACGAGCGAAACTTCTGCCTTTTCCCATATTAATTTGGATCAATGGCCTCATTAACCATGCAATACGTTGCGTTCATTGCCCTGTTGCTGGGCTCTCTTGTAGCGGGTCAAGGTAATGCTTCAGCCTCCGTTCTGAGAAACTTAAAATTGACTTCATCTCTAGCAAGCTACCCGGAACTACCGCCTCAATATCTCCTCACCACAAACCCCGTCACAGTCAGTACTAGCCTCTCAATTTTCTGAGCTGTCATGGTACTTCATGTCTCATCCTATCTGTATGGTTTTGTTATACGCCACCACCATACACTGTTAGAATGGCTAGCTGCTTTCCTGTTTTTTTATCTGTTTGTGGTGCATGAATCACATCCCACTTGCCTGCAGCCATGGCGGAATGCCCCAGAATATCTTGAGCAGCTCTGACCAATGTTCAGCCTCTTCCTCAAGGCTTTCCTTGGGGTGGGAAAACCGCAAACAATACCAACGTATGTAAGTTAAGGTCTACCTCCGCTATACCCCTCCCTAATCATGCTAACATCATTCCAGACAGTGAGTACCTGAAAAATTGCGTTTAACTAACATCGTTTACTAAACAACATTCTTTCAGCCGGTAAGTCGATGCTCTCATCTGCTTAATGTCTGCTGACTTGACCCAGATCCCCCGCACACTGGGTATGATCGCCTGTGTCCCATGCAATGGCGTCGTACTGACTGTGCGCAGAGTCATCCGTGCTTATGACTTCACCATCACCAGAGGCTGGGCAGCGCCTGATGGGTACTACAAAGATGTGATGCTGGTCAATAATCAATTTCCTGGTCCGTTGATCGAAGCAAACTGGTACGTAGATTTCCATGTATCAGCCACGCTCACACCTCGCGCAGGGGTGACACAATCCAAGTCACAGTCCACAATCAGATCACTGCTCCGGAGGAAGGGACCGCTCTCCATTGGCATGGTATTCTGCAGAAAGACATGCAGTAGGTGCCCTTCATATCTTGACAACCGAGCTAAAATCATCATTAGATGGATGGATGGTGTTCCAGGAGTCCAACAATGTCCGATTGTCCCAGGAGGCAGCTTCACCTACTCATTCCTCGCTGACCTTTATGGTACCACCTGGTACCATTCTCACTATTCGGGCCAGTATGCTGGGGGCGTAGTTGGCCCACTCATCATCCATGGACCCAGCACTGTCGCATATGACACAGGTGAGCGACAGCACCATACGGTGTTGTTACACCGAACCTAACAATTCTTGTAGATGTAGGGCCAATTATTCTGAGCGACCACTATCACCGAGAATACTTCGAGATCGTGAAGGACACCATGTCAACCGATATCAACAAAGTCGTAGGTTGTATCCACACCTGGCAACGAGTTATGAATTGACAACAGCTACCAGATCCAACTTTCGGACAACAACCTCATCAACGGAAGGAATAACTTCGACTGCACAAAAAAGGCTGCTGGCGACACACGTCAATGCTTTAGTAATGCTGCTACCTCCAAATTCAGATTCTACCCAGGCAAGGTTCACCGGCTTCGCCTGATCAATGCCGGTGCCGAAGCAACGCTGATGTTCTCAATCGACGGGCACACGATGAAGGTCATTGCCAACGACTTTGTTCCCATCCTGCCGTACGATACCAAAGGTTCGTAGTAGTTAATCTCTCCCTTTGCAGGATCCTTGCTAATTTATTTAGTTGTTACTTTGGGCGTCGGCCAAAGGACGGATGTTCTGGTAACAGGCTTGGTAAGTTCTCGGAGCTGTTTCCTTCTATCTCGGATCATTTTCTGAGTTTCAATCACCCATCCCATTTTCGTTCCCAATGTTTGCGTCAACTATAATACTAACTCGGAGATCATCCTTTAGGCGGGAACACCCGCTCCGGTTGTAATGCGATCCTACATAGCCGCATGTTCACTATTCAATCAACAGGTCGCGAAAGCCATGGTATATTACAAAACGCAGGATGCTGCGGCAGCGATGCCGAACACAAGTCCATGGCCAGAGTTCACAACCGCAGTCGCTAATCAATGCGCCAATGTAAGTCAACTTAGCCGTTCTAAAAACAGAACTCCTCGCTAATATTTCATTAGGATAATTTGGCTCTCACAAAACCATGGTACCCCATTACACCAGCCGCAGTTCCATCTACAACCCGCAATGTGGCCATCAATTTCGGTCAGAATGCCACGGGACACTGGCTATGGACCATGGACGGATCATCATTCCGAGTCAATTACAACCAGCCCGTCCTGCTCCTTTCCAAGATGGGCAACAATTCCTACCCGACCAACTGGAATAGCTACAATTTCGGTTCCAATGCTACGGTCCGCATCCACGTCCAGAACCCAGGCTTTGCAGCACATCCTATGCATCTCCACGGCCACAATTTTTGGGTTTTGGCCGAGGGAACCGGAACATGGGACGGAACAACTATCATCAATGCTGCGAACCCACAGCGTCGCGATACGCAAATGGTGCGCGCTGGTGGATACCTTGTTATTCAGATCGATCAGGATAATCCGGGTGCTTGGCCGTTCCACTGTCACATCGCCTGGCACGTCTCGGCTGGTCTTTATATCACAGTTCTAGAACGTCCTGCTGATATTGCCAATCTTCCAATTCCGTCTATTATGGCACAGACCTGCAGAGACTGGGCCGCTTACACGAACACGACTGTTGTAGATCAAATTGATTCTGGGCTATGAGAGTTGCCTATTTCCCTCTTCTCAGGAACAAGTGGCGTTTGTATTGGTCTGTTGAGTTTGGGGTAGGTAGGAAAACAACAAGGAATTCTTGGGGGGAGCTACTCTTTGAATACTTTCAATCAACTTAGTCTTCAGTACACATGTTTCGCATCAGAACACATCTTATCAAGTGCTACTAAAAGCTCCTACCTAGAAGGTAATCAGGCAGGCCACTTGGAGGTATTGTGATGTGACCGTCATGTGACTTACCTTTCCCATTTGGCCAACCTCGGTGGTCTTCGACACGAGCACTCACAGGCTCATTCATATCCTGCAGCTGATGATGGATACTTACTCCTCCTTTGATCCTAGATTTTATTTTCCTGCTTCTTTCATTCGATGAAATTTGTGATCTTCTGTCTCGATCGATTTTCCGACCTAGCATCTGGGGGCCCGTGGCGCAGCATGACTGCAGGATGCCAGGAAGTAGTCACAATTGTGACTCTACGCTTCAAAGCTTTTCCCGCGAGTCCGGAACCCACTGAAAGTAAGCAAGCTACAGAACGTTATATGTCTTTGAGCCCGAGACCATAATCCTCTCATAGCCTGCAGCCTCCCGACTCTTCTCAACATTGCCAGATCCAATATATCCAGCCAGCCAACTCGATGTCTTCATCACTGGAGCTTTTGATACCAGAACTCCTGGATCTCATCTTGGACAATCTGAAAACAAAAACCAGAGTACTCAGCCGCTTGATGCAATGCAGCAGATGTCTTCACAATCGTCTCCAGCCAGTACTGTATGGTCCCCAAGACTTCTTAGAGCAGGCCATGCGACGGGCTTGCAAAACCGGAAACACCCACACGATACGGTTAGCCACTTCGTATGGTGCCCACGTGAGCTTAATTGATGCACGATACAATTGCTGTTCGACTCTCAAACTAGCTGCGGAAAGAGGGCATGTTGAGGCATTCGACCTACTGGTTGAGATGGGAGCCACCTTTGACCATTCCAATGTCACACTCGGTCCTCGTTTCTCCAGGAAGTTGTGTTCACCTGTCAAGGAAGCGGTTCTTTTCTCATTCCTGAAAGCAGGATTCGCGTCACTCAAGACCATCGAACTCTCTCTTCCCTCTGTCATCCGGACAGGAGGATCGCCCGAGCTTGTGAAGGCACTTCTCGATCACGGTATCGACGTCAATAAGCATGAAAGGGTATACGGTCCCAAGCAGCATCACATCATCGTAACCGCCTTGTCGACTGCCATTGCAGAGAACAAGATGTCAATTTTCGATGTATTGACGGAGCGAGGTGCCAGTATTCATGGCACAGAGCACTGCAATCCTTTCCAGATGCAAACGCCATATCCATTTCGACAACCTGTACACCTTCCCATCTATGCAGCGGCGATTGCAATGGCCAAGCACGGAGTGACAGCCGTGATGCAACGATGTCTCGATCTAGGCGCCGGTATCAACTTCATCTCCCGCAACAGAGAACACCCAGCAGCGCGCCCTGTGCTCACTACGCCGCTTCTGACCTACCTTTCAGCGATCGAGGGATGGAACGAGGATGGAAAGCTCTCTCCTATTGATGGACTCATGTTCTTGCTAGGACATAAAGCTGAATTAGAGATCCCTCTCAATTTCAAGAAATCTGGCCTCGAAAAAGAATACCCTCAGATCCAGACCACCATCGAAGTGCTTCTCGATAAGTGGGGCATCGAAAAATTGTCAAATCCGGAGTTCTTTGCAACGATAAAATTTCTCATTGACAAAGGAGCTGGTAGGGATGCAATCAACAGGATCTTGACAAAATATAGAGCAGTAGGGGGTTTCGTCTCGACGGGTCTCCTTCAAAACTGGACTGGCTTCGCAGAGCTCTTCATCAAGCGGCATTTCGATGCTGAAGATCCGTCAGCAAAGAATGTCCTGCTCAGAGAAAGCCTGACCCAAACCCGCACCAACTCATTGGCGTTTTCGTACGAATATGGAGGGCAGAACGAAATTCAGCTGGGCACAGTACGCTGCCTCATTGCCGCCGGCGCAGACATCAACGCACACAAAGACGGCGCGCCTACTATCCTACATGAGGTCTGTGGATATCGCACTATGAGTAATTTCTCTCACATCTGTGGACATGAGGACATTTTTGACTGCGGCCATTTCAGACGGATGTGTTCGTTCTTCTCCTTCCTTCACGAGATCGGGGCCGATCCACGCATAATCATCAAAGGAAAATCACCTATCGATGTCTTGCTAGAACCCACACAGAAGTCCTTCCGACTCTCAGCTTCAGGGGAGAAGTACTTAGTCAGATTGGGGAATATCCTGCTAGGCGAGCTGGACAAATACAGTCTTTCTGATTTGAAGTCGCTAGATGCGGTCCCGAAGTCTCGGAAGATTCGAAATTTGGTCTGTGGGCGTAGTGCATAAACTGTCATATCATGCAATGCTCTTGCATCTTAGAGTAGGAACTTTTCGTTCAATAAGTCGGCCTTTGACAATTCTTTCCAGGAAAATTGTGAAGATTAGGTTTCGTGGTGGGCATGCCTCAATGTACCGAGTCAAAAGCATCTCAAAGCACGAGGTCCTCCAAATCTAACCCGCTATCACCCCGCACCTGGTGGCACTGCGAACTGCAACCTCTCGAACAACCTCAAATTTGGAGGAAGCATAGCTCCTAACATATTTGATGTCTCTTGTTTCCAAGTTGAGATGGCTTGTTGCCAGCTTTTCGTGTTATGCGCACCTCGAGGTGACTCAGCAGTCCAATACGAGACCTATTTGCCTCTTATTTGACTCATCTTCCATATCGCCACTGCAATTCAGACAGGCCTGGTGAAGGAATATCTATCTAGTCTTTTAAACAGAGAACATTCAATCTGTCGACTTTAGAAGGCGGATATGGCAACAGTCGAGAGGCCAGCCAAGAGCATCGCGCTCATCCATAACACTGATCTTCCACGTCCCCTGAATGTCCTCAGCACCGCCATCGCAGAATTTGTGAAGCATGACTACTTCGCCGCAAGGGTCCCCCACTATGAGATTCACATCATCAATATCGCATCCTACAACCTCTCTCCAGCAGACTCGTCTTCCAGCCCCAAGGCAGATGAGACAAACACGGCACCAGATCTCAAATCCCCCTCCGACTGGGGAACTGAGATATCCAAACACTCCGCCTTCATCCTCCTCTTCCCCTACCAGACCTGGTCATATTGTACCTCTCTAAAACACGCACTCAGCATCCTCCCATCTCATCGCATCCACAAACCTACTCTTCTCCTTGGCTTCGGCAAAGAGGAGCCCTATCATCCCAATGAGTATGAGCGAACATGGAAGAAGAAATCGTTCGGTATGATGAGAGACTTTCTGCGTAAACGAGGTGTGAAACTGGTTGATATGGAGAGTGATGGTCCTGGAGGGTGGCCAAAAGGTGGTTGGCCCGAATTTATGGTTTACGCGGACTATTGGGAAGACTGGATTACGGGTGGGTATAATGCTTTTATTGGGGGACAGCAGGCGGAGGCTTGGGAGAATAGGGACGAGAATAGGTGCATCAGAGGAATCAAGATGTTGGTCGCTGGGGTTGAGAGCAGCAGGAAGTGAGGATCATGACTTGAATTTTCAAAGCGCATCACGATAGACGTCGAATCGAATATAGTCTTCTCAAGACAACGATGTTCACGAAAAAGAAGCTCCAAGCTTCATCACTTCCCCGAACTTTGCGACTCCAGTGAGCGAGCCCAGGAATTGTTTCAATACCTCTATCAAGGTATTCATCCTTTGAAGCCATCGATACCGTTTGGGTACTTCGCTACCAAGTGACGCATCTCCTCGATTGCACTTTCAAAGTCAGCAAGTCAACTTCAATGAGCATCCAAGATGGGCTTCAACTCACAGCTTACGTGTGCTCTTGTTATGAGGCCACTGCGCAGACACAGTGATGTTGTTTCTCCTGCTCAAGTCAGCACCAGCATTCCAGAAAGGTCGAGATACATACAGAGCGTAAAGAGCAATTCGGTCATCATAATCCTCCACCGGCTCCTATGGTGGGATTAGCTTGTGGTACGAATCTCGGAGCTCGCGATTGAATCTATAACGATCTGATCTCCACAAAGACATGTCATCTGAGACGGTCAGTGAGCCTCGAGAAGAGTAGATAGAACACTCACACTCGTTGTGTGCATATCTCGCACACGGATCGTACAGATTTGGTTCATCAGTCGCCACATCCACACCCACATCTCCATGCCACAGATCGCCATGGCACAGGCTAGGCTTGATGGACCTGCCGCCAGTCTGGAGGGGTCTCAGTAATCTCGGGATCACTTTATCAAGCAGAACAGCGAGAAGCTCATCCACCTCATCATTCTGTTCCTGAATACTTTTCTCCTACTCAACTACCTCGCGTAACTGCCTCGAGAAGAACTCCTCCCAGGACTCACACCACGAAGTCTGCATGGGGTGGTTTCCTGCATGCGTAGTGCAATGGAACTCGAATTTGCCAGTAAGAGAATCCGACTTCTCATGTAGCTCAGCGACGGCGGCGACAGACCTCTCGGTAGATGACATATCATCTTTCATTTCGTGGAAGTCGCAAAGAAAGAAGTGGCGGTTAGGGTCTTTCGCATAAGTTCCGTGGGGGATGGGTTGGGGCGTGTTGGAAGGGATGATGGCATGAAGTGCTTTGAGACCTTCGAACTCTCCTTTCGCCATATCTTTGCCTATATCTCCTTTCAAGTCCTATTCTGGTCAGTCAAGACACCTGAGGAAGGCATAAAGTTTGCTTGTACCTTGAGGAAATATGTCTTCTTTGTACCATCGCCCAGGATGGCTTCAACTCTGTGGCTCAGGGCAAAGTAGCTTGCTCCTTGTACAACTGATGCTATCTTGCATTTTGTAGGAAGTACTATACATCATACATTAGACCCAAAGGAGATCTAGTGCATTGGAGCTTCACACGCACCTGCTAGGATATTCACATCCAGATCCTTATCAGTGTCGTCCAACTCAGCAATTGGAGGGGCAATGAAACCTTGTGGAATGAATAGCATGACTGTAGTAATTTGGTTGCTCGTTCTTCAAGTTCGTTGATGAAGTTTGCTGTGTTATTTCTTCAAGGTTGGGGTGTCTTTCAATCAAAATATACCTGGAGCCGGGTATTCGATACCTCAAGTACTCCTTCACGAGTACTCCCTGTGACTGTGAATGAAACTGAGCTTATCTAAATGCTCTACTGTGAGTGCAGATAACTTTTGATTGTACAGAGAGGGCTTACGGGTGACTATGGAGGAGTCGCGACTCATCAAGTGGTAGACTCCTCTTTGTTCGTCACTAATTTGAGAGCGCTTGTTGATGCTGAGGATTCAAACTACATTTCTTACCCGCCAAAGGGCGTCCATTCTTGGACACACTCTTCCACTCTATCACTCCAAAGTTCAGATCTAAGGTCATTTGCAAGGCGGATCAAGTGAACCATAACAAGTGATTGGTGAAAGTCGTTCTTTATTTAGTCTAATTGCTTTCGGAAATTATTCACTACCCAGTCATCCTCAAGATAGCTTTGTATCCAATCACCTAGTGCCAATGATCGCCGTGGTCAACAGTCTCTCGCTTTGTGACCGTAGCATTAGGAGCGAAACAAGTTTTGTATCCTCTCGAGGGGCTGTACTCTCTGACGCAGCCATTTGGACATGGGTAAGTCTGTCAAAATATGTCAGCCTCAATATTTCACCGGGACTGACGTAACACACCTCATTGTACTGCCACGAGAACAGCGGGTCCGTCTCATTGGTCAGGATCTGGCCGAGCATGGAAGTCTGATAACCCGGGAGCTGTCTGCTCTGTTGGAAGACATCGTACGACGACAATGTCATGACACCCCATCCGACATTGTAGTTATGCTGGATCGTGGTTCCGTAGATATATTCTGCGGATGTCAATTCCTATACTGGGAATCAAGTCGGTGAATCTGAAGACGTACCCTTGAATCCGGACCATCGAATAGCGCTGGCACACATGGGGCACGATTCAGCATTCGTGTAGATAGACAGTTCTCCCCAAGCAGCGTAAATTTGCGAAGCTGTCATGTTCTTGGCAGCGAAGACAGCTGTGCATGCATTGATTGCTGAGATCTCGCCGTGGATACTGCAGATATATCAGCAAGGAAGGTTACCTGTGGAAAAAAGACAAGAACGAGCGTACGTGGGATCTCCAGTTCTGAAGTTAGCACCCTTGCAGACTATTGCATCTGCAGTGTGATTGACAATGATAGTTCCATATGCTGCAAAGGGACAAGGTCCACTCTGCTCATAGAGAGCTTCGTTTGCCTTGGTCACCTGTCAGTAACTGTACGTCGATAGAGTCGCAAAAAGCTTACAAGCCGCATATATTTGACTCGCGTCGAGTATGGGATAGAATTAACCGTCAAGCCAGTCATATCTTGATCGTCATTGGGGACTGTGAAAGCAGCCGTTGTCGAGGAGGCAAGCAGGCCAAAGATGGAGAGCGTTTTGAGAGTAAACATTATGAGACTTTTGATGGAAATAGGATTTGGAAGTTTTGTGACTCCAACACAAGAGGGGCAACAAGATGCTTTTATATCAACATATCGGTACCAAAAAATTCTAGCTTCCCATGTTCACCGCTCGTATCCATCCACGTCGACCCGAAGACGTCCGATAACTACATCTAGAATCGCAAGAATGAAGTCATTTTCCTTATCTCTTGACTTGGACCGTCATGAGTGGGATAAATACCACGGTATCGACCGGTCGGCTACCGTTGAGGGATCCTTGCTTTGGACCAGGTCGATAAACAAACTGCCCACAAACGACAACGAAGAAAATCAGACTTGAACCAAATCATTAAAAGTGGAAAATTTGATTGTCTGCTCGAATGATGTCTCTGTATTCATGATCGCCAGGGGAACCTGACTCTTTAGTGTCGCTTCGATAGGCAATCCCGGCGCCATGGTCCCAACCTTCTGGCATTGCCTTGGCGTCCCCGCTCTTGATTTCTGGCACTTGAGGCTGGTCATGAAATTCAAATATATCTGCGCGGCCTCTGAAAATGGAGAAAGCAATGAAGCCAAATCTACCCTCATGTCAGAACTCGTAAGACATGGAAGGTGACAAGAAAATTCGGGTAAAACGAACAGGGAATTGCAAGATGCTGTCTGTGTCTCGATTGTAACGTCCATCCCACTTTCCAAGCATACGGTGCGTTTCCCCGCAAGTTTCCACCCATATTTGCACTTTCGAAAGCACTTCGTAAGCTGAACCATGTAATATGTTATTTTAGTACTTGGCAAGGTGAAACTTCCGTTTCTCTGACATCCGAGCTGGTGCGAATTCAGTTCCGCCGAGGTGTCCGATATTCAAGCAGCAACCTTCGCATTCTACAAGAAGAGTCACCTTCTATATGTTTCTTGGTGATATCAACTAAACGCAACAAAATAGTCAGTAAAAAAGAGAATATTTCGCAAATTATGAGTGGTGATGATTGATGCCCAAGTTCAGTTTGTGGTCATGAAGCTGTTTGCGCAATGAGACCAGGTGTGAGGTACCTGCAATATGCGAGTGCTGGCCGCGAAAGTAAACACCGCTTGGATTTTAGCGACTTCGAACTGCTCATCCAGTGATATATACAGTTCAATGTCTCTGATGGATCGATGATTTTGTTTAAAGAAACACGATGCGCTCACCACCCCACCTTACCACAGATATGGCAGCCTAAAAGCTTCAACGTAAAAAAAGGCCATTGCTTCTCTTTCAGAAGACAAAACGAATGGGGCATGACCTTCAAAGTCCCTGATTAGGATTCCTAGCACTATCCCGCCTGCTATGGACACTTGTGAAGTCACAAGAATACTCATATTCTGGCACAGGAGAAGGCTATTGCGGTCGTTGAACCCGGAATTTTGCTTGGTCGCTGCAATTGCATCAGCGACAGAAATGAAGTGTGAAGCATCAAAAGCACCGCACGATACCTGTATGTCCAGCCTAAAATCAGCTCTAAGACTAGGATCAGAGCTTGTCACGGAGCTAAAGCAAAAACAGACCTTATTACTGATAATGTTTAATGTGGAATGATGGTGCCAGGAAACTAGTCTCCCTACTGCTTGGGCGCATCGTGGTCCAGGTGATGATTAGCTACGACGATGAAAATTTACAAGGCTCTCATTTCCGAGGGACAATCCTTCCACGAAATTCTTCAAAGAAAGCGGGGTTTTCAGGTTCTCTAATAAAAGTGGTTGGTTTCATTCAGCTTGTTGCATCTTACAACTCGTACAAGTACGCGAAGTGTACAATGTGTCCAATACTAGACATAAAGCAGCAGACTCTATCTTATCTTGCGGAACCTATATTGCATTGATGCCATCTAATGGAATGTCGAAATATGGGCAAGGGTAAGCTTTCTGTGAAGTGAATGGTAGATGATCGAGCACTATTGTTGCATTACTGCTGCAGAGCAACAGGACCAACATCCAGACTAAGCCATGCCATCTCAATCCCGATCGATATATGTCGCACATGGAGTTAAATGCAGGCTCGTCGGAGTACACCTGAGAATGGACTGATGACCGCTGACATGCATATTGTTCGGCGACCTGAGGACGCTGACCAACAACACCCGCATCCAATCCGAAGGGGCGGGACAATTCACCCGCCGTAATCGCAAAATCGTGATGGTTCAGTGAGATGGAAAAGTTGAGCCTCACAGACAGCACCACAAGGCAGATGCTCGTTTCTTCAGTTCTGTGTTAATTTTACAATTGGATCGATGCATGAAGACACTCTTTTGACTCTCGACAACTGTCGTGGAATTTGAGCATATTACAGTTGGAAGAGATGGCCGACAACAATCCCGCAGAATCTGGTCTCCTGGTGAGCAGGAACGTAATGAAGGGAGGAATGGACCTGCAATTTGTCAGCATGAATCCATCCTCCCAGCTCGAGAAGCAACGGAACAAGAAGGTCATTCGATCTATGGCGATGAAGAGCTTCCGTCGTAAGCAGACATCGCAGAGGGCTCAAGAGAAAAATGGAATGGTCAGAGAACTCTGTCCAAGGCCGAACGATAATGCATTTCTTGATGCAGCCATCGGAGAGCCATCACCTGAGATGAATAACCTCGAAGACTTGGCCTCGGACGCTTCGTGGTCAATTAACCCATCGTTGTCTCCCAGAGCCTCTAGCAACATTTCTGAAAGCGATTCAATTTCGAATCTCAATGAATATATTCTTGAGCGACGGTTCGCTGGTCGTTTGTCGTCTCCAGCCTTGTCCATTATTAGCAGCCCAAGAACGCCTCTGGGGGCGGGAAGAGTAGATCCGTTCAGAATATATCCTGTAGGTGGCAAGAGTAATATACCAGAACTGTTTGATCACTGTAAGTCAAGAAGTCCTATTGTTACTTTCCGATGCGGGCTGACTTTGAGTCCAGCTGTTGCAATTTTGTGGCCAGGTCTTGGTCCTGAAACTCAGATGCCAACAGCATGGTTCCGTAAAGCATGGGAAAAGCCCATACTGATGCATGCCCTCGCATTCGGAGCCATTGTACATATGGACGTTCTTCGAAGTCCAAGGATCAGTCTTGAAAATCCTCTTCGCCTCTTCCATAAAGTGCAGACAATGACACTGCTAAAAGAAGAGATGAAGAACCCCGATGGAACAGCTCTAGATGATGTGATTTTGGCAGTCTTGGCTCTGAGTACGAACGAGGTTGAGACTGTCGCGAATCACATGAAAGAGAAAGTTCGCTCGCCTTTCAACTCGCCACTCGCAAGTATCCAGTGGCTTGATGTATATGGCAGTATCACGCACGTGAAAGCACACACATTGGCGATGCGATCTCTGGTTGCTCGCCGCGGCGGCCTGGAGAAGGTAGAGCTACCAGGACTGGCAGAGACTCTATGTCTGTAAGCATGGACCTGCATTCATGTACAAACCCCGAAAATAAACTTGCACTGACTCAATAACTTGCAGCTCGGATGTTCTAGGAGCGACCCAGAATATCTCCAAACCACACTTTCCTCTTCTACTCGCTGCCAAGGACCTTCCTGTATTGGAAATTGACCGAATGCTGAGACTCCCTTTGAGGAAGTTAGGGCAGGCCTTTGAAAGTTTGAACCCCTTCGGGATCAATGAATCCGCCCTCAGAGTTATCCGAAGTATGGTGGAAGTGAGCATGATCATCGATGGCCATACGAGAGGAGTCAGGCCTATCACAGATATGGCAGCCTTTGTTCTCAGACGGAATACTAGTCAACATAACCTGATGTCGCTTGCGTCTGGTGAAGAGCTTGGTGTTGGCGAAGTGAGCAGCAAATGTCTGTATGAGTCCATTCGCCATGCGGTCATGATTTACAGCGTTGCTGTTACATTTCCATTGCCGCCTCTGACGGGCGTGTTTGGAAAGTTGGCGACGGCGTTAAAGAACATCATGGAAACGTCGAAATTTGATCCTTGCTGGCAGCTGTGCCCTAAGGCCTTGCTGTGGATATTGGTTCTGGGCGGGATTGCGGCGTCTAATACAGAGAATAGAGCGTGGTATGTGCAAAATGTAGAAGCAGTTTCGGGAGCCCTGAAATTGTCAGAATGGCACGATGTGGTTGAAAACATCGAGGAGTACCTCTGGCTTGAGAGTGCCTGCGATAATGGGGGAAGGATTCTTTGGGATGAGGTAATCAATGATAGGTTGCTCCAGATGGGTTTGTAGCGACCTATGCAGTATTCCAAATGACCAGCGTCAATATCGAAATTTTCATTGGGGAATAATCAATGAACAAGATCGTTCAAACCAATGCATGTCAACAGACGTAACTTGACGCTACATATATGGAAACAGGACTTTGTGCTCAAATCATGGGGGTAGCTGTGTACTTGGAATCAAATCGGCTGAGGCCTCGTCGGTCATGCAGATTGACAGTAAGAACAGTACCATATACGTATCTACACGCCTATCAGCATGCTCCAATCTGGGCTTGGAGACGAAGATGAGCAGCATCCCGATCCGGACTAACTCCTTGGCCAGGATGAGCGATGTCCTTTTTGGGCACACCTCAGATGCTCCCCACATTCCTCCCCCGCAGCGCAGCTTATTCATTCGTAGGCTGACAGTCTCTGATTGGATACCTAGCATTCCAGTTCACACCGACAGCAGTACCCATATTCTGCGCTTCTGCTTCACGTGTAAACGCCCATTAGCTGGGGCTGAATAGGGAAGATCTCGATCCAGTCTCCCAGAAAGGACAAAAGACTTACCTCTAACCGAAAATCATGTCATCTCGGATAGATAATGCTCAGCAGCAGCATTGGATAGCATTAATCGTAGACGGTGAAGAGGTGTTCTACCACCTAAATATCTTAGCTTTCAGCCCTTCCGACACAGCTTCTCTTTCCGGAACGTGTGTTGCTCCCCATAAACTGGTCCATTTAGAGAGATTGCTGAAGTACATCGCGAAGGCCGAGGGCTGCGGTTGAATGAAACCTTAAAACGAACGATCTTGTCTTGGTAGATTGCGATATACAAAAGCATTCATTACTGCTCTATGGTCCTAGTCCGTGAAGCTTTTGTATATCACAACTAGTCTTGAATCCGTCCATCAATCGAAACCATAACTTGAGACCTTGCAAACCATGTCAAACATGGCTTACAACCACAACCTCGAAGACATATCTTCATTCGACTACAACGATGAGATATGGCAGGCTGGAACTTCATCGTCCAGCTCAGACGTCCATTCACCCGGCGAGTTCAAGGTATGTATCACGAACCACTGCCCAGAAAGTCACGATAATCCTGACAATGAGCCTTTCCAGAACCAATCAGACGCGATGGTAAGGTGGGCGAACTCCTACCAGAATATAGTCCCATTCGACTACGAAGCATGGCAATTCAAGGGGACGTTGCCAGAGGCGGACATGATATGTCGAGAAGAACGATCTTCTGTGAGTACTCGCGAGACTGAATCACAACTGGCGAAACCACACTAATACATCCAGGCTCCCCTCTCGGTATGGGAGGCATCAGCCCAAAGTATGGGAAACAGTATTCCTCGTTCAGCACAACAGGTGCCTAAAAGCCCAAGAGTGAACCTTCAGCCGTCTCCATCGCTATCTTACGCGCAATCGCCAGCAGACTCCCCACCTGGCTCGGTGACAAAACCTCCTTACTCGCGCAAGCGCTTGAGTGAATCAGCGCTGAACGTAAGTAGCCATGTACTACAACATAATCAAAGGCTAAACTCGTTCATAGAGACGACGAAGTCAGAACCGCGAGTCTCAGCGCTCCTTTCGGGAAAGGCAGAAACTTCATGTAGTGTGGCTGGAGGATCAACTTCGCGGACTGAAATCGAAATACAACGAACTGGAAAAAGAGTACGTCAATCTGAATTGCAAGTACCGAGCACTAATCGAGAGTACTGGTCGGAACGACGACTCATACCCCAGCGCAGAAGGTACAAGATCTTGGTCTTCCACGCCTGGGTTGGATAGTGTTACGGAGCACAATTACACTTCATCGTAATCGTTCGTGCTAGAATTGGCGTGGATTTGAGGCGACAACCTTGGTTTGGGTAAATTGGTTAGGAAACAAATGCATAGAGACCGGTGTTGGAGGAGCAATACAACCTGCTTGAGTATACTGTATCAAGTATGACTTACTAGAAAGGTGTCAAAGATTTGCGAAATGCTGGAAACAAAATGAAGCACTTGTTGTCCATCGCTTACGGAGGGATATCTTTAGCTTGTGTATGTACACGGTTTGCTAGCTGACATCCCAGACTTTTGACTTAGTGATCTCATCGTCCGATACATCGTGATATCCTAAGGTGTTCAAAGCCGCAGATTCACTGATCTTTCAGTAATACTAGAAATCTGCATAACCCGTCTGACTCAGTCCAGGAACGTGTTCGGGTCTCTTGTCATGATTAGCAGTAGCTCGCTTGAAGTAGGAACCAAGCAACTCACCCTGGTTGCCAGCCTGGGATCAAAGGACCGCCTTCCAATATCTTCAATTCCTCCCCAGTCTTCCGACTTGTGATACGAACTCGAGGACACTCCCAGCCCGGGTTGTTCATCCTCGCACCTTCAAAGTCTCGGGTGAGTATCGCCTTGCTATCTCCTCTCCAATCCGTAAGAAGTCCCTCGGCAGTGTTCAATTCTAATTCCTTCAAACGCGCCATTCCCATGACTACCTCCATGTTGAAATGTCCAAAGTATGAAGCATCTGCCACCTCGAGTATCATCTTCTCAATGCTTCCAAGCTCAACATTATCAATATACTCCAGCAGATTGTCACTGCATCGGATTGTGTCTTGACCGAAGGCAATATAGATGTAATTGGGGGCCTTCAGGGTCGTGTGGAAGGGCGTATAATTGGACTTGAAGGTTGTGAAGTAGGTTTTATAGGTGGACAAGGCCTCGTACCGCGATTCGCGGCATACGTGGAGGGTTGGGGGAATCGGAGTACTGGAGAGGAAGGCTTTGACGAAGCGCGTTTGCTGTTGGTTCGACTTGACAACGCCCTTCTCGCAATTTATATCGACAGTGCGAGGGCTAGAAAGGACAATATGCCATATCTTGACTCGCAATTCGCTCGGCAGTTCTGGGAAGAGGTGGAACTCAGTGAGCGTGGTCATCATCGCGTCTCAGGGTTGTTTCTGGTCAAAGTGTCAGGTAGATCCCCAGTAAAATGACCATAGCAGGAATGTTACCTTCCAAGCTGATCAGATAAGTAAGCCTTTCAGGTATTGCATTTATGTCGTCGGTTTTGATGTTGTCGTGAAGCCTTTGTTTACGTCAAAGTTCATAGCCTGAGCTTGGGCTCGTTGCCTGGTCCTGCAAGGCTGAGGCGAAAGGACCCCGCCTTTGCAATTTACACGGACCAGCAAAACCCAGCATCTTCAACAACAACAACAACAACAAACCATGTTGAAGCCGGAATCATCCACTTCTGTTCACGATGACAACGATTGTACGATATCTGTTGAAGGAAAAAAAATATACAGTCCCTGTCAGCTGACGAGGGCTCTTAATCACGGCATTCACCAACGAATACCTAGCTGCCCGCCACGCATCAAGCTCGAGACCTCCAAGTTGACTTCATGCTCGAACGAATCACATCGCGAATACAGTGTTGCAAGAGAGGAGTACAGTATGTGGATGGCGATAAGATAGACGGGACACGGTATAACTGGTCCTACCGGTAGGTTCGGCGTGAATAGTAATCCTCAGCAAAAGCTTCCCTATTCACATGAAGGATGCCCCATCCGAGCCCCTTATCTGTTCTATAATTTACATTTCTCTTCTCCAGAGGACAACTATCACATTATTTTCATATTTGTCAAGTTTCCATTCTGTAGGATGCTGATCGCCATTATCTTAAGAGCTGGAGAGATCCGGTCTCACATGTCGCTTCCCCCTTGTCTCGGAATTTTGTTTACTTTTGTCTCTGGCGGACTATTGTCTGGTGGCGAAATAGTGGGAGAAGTTAAAGTGGTCTGTTCGCTTATTTTGACCTGAGGCGGCGGTCTGAAGCGCCACAGCCATGGTTTCCATCAGTTAGGGGGCTGTCATATTCCATTGCAAGCGACAAGTTGTAGCTATCGATTCCCTATCTTTCTCTGTGTCTTTCTCTCCACTCCGCAACTAGACAAAGGTCCCCCTTCTCAGTTTTGCACAGAGGCCGGCCAACGCGAGACAAACTGCTTTGGAGAATTTCGAGATTTCATACCATATCTGCAGCATTTCTGGAAGCTGAGCCGAGTGGGCAGAATCAAAAAGCATACTTCGGAAGGTTGGCCAAGACTGCACATGTGTCTCGCAGATTCACCGCATTGTCACTGTCTCAGGCGTGTCTCTATCACAACCAGAGAAGATCAAGCACATTCTTAAAAATCCGTCATTCGTTTATCTGCCTCACATTCCGATCGATCTGAGATCCAATGGCATGCAGAATGTGGAGACCATGGCATTCACAATTGAGGATTTATTCTGGATCTCATGTCAGACCAATCCCAATGTTGGCCTATTGTAGATTCCGCAGAGTTCAGATATTGCTCTAAGCTGAGGCGCCATTCCTGTTGTGTTGCGGGCTTAATTCCTGTCTTTGGTTTGGCCTCAACTTCAATTCCAAGAATTAGTAATGCTCACTCGTCTTATATTTGACAGCACTATGTGCAAAGATCTCCAGTGCTGGTGCGTCAGTGACATGTCTTGCAGAAACAAGAGCTGTCATGTTGAGCCGACGGCTGAGATGAAGGACGATGTCAGCATCTGGTTGGTTGGTGCAAGCGAACGCAGAGAAATTAGCCGCAAGCCAAGGTAATAGCTTCAAATTCTCTCCAGTCAATGGATTGGTTTCGGAGACACTTCCAATCTTGGTCAAGCTTATTATACCTTCGCACATTCGCTGAAGCAAAGAAAAGAAGTAAGTATCGTTCAGGTCCCTAGTGGAGGCGGACACACACCGCGCCAAAATAGGATATTGCCACTGATGGACTCCACGAATACTTGCAGCCACGGATCGCCAGGGACATTATCTTGTATGCAGGTGTCAAAAGATGCGGACAAGTGCTGATGGCTGGTGGCTGGTGTCTGATGGGCGGTGGGTCTATCTGAGACTCTGATTAGTGTAGAACAAGTCGATTGTGTAGTCTCGAGTCATGATGTCAAAAGCCAAGCTAATCATCCATCCCCTCACTCAGGCATTGCGCAAAGATCGACACAAGAGGCTCCATGCAGATGCCAGGCCGCAAGTTGAGGGGCAAAATAGAGCGAGGTCAGATTCCGGGGAGATTGTGCCGCTGTGCCAATGTGACATATCAACTTTACACTCTCACCACCAGAATCTCTCTGAAAGTGGCATGCACTTTTCATGCAGATCTATTGTATCTTTCGTCATCATTTTTGCTTTTTCACCACTCTAGATTCCAGGTTTTGCAACAAATCTCAACAAATACCATGCGACAGCAGCACGAATTCCACTTCCCGATGCGGGAAAAAGCATTGCCATCCGATACATCATATGTACCTGTCGTCTATTGAAAGTCTAGACTTGAGGTACAAAATACCCCGCATTTTACACTTCTCGCGTGCCATGTCAATCTGTTAGGCGTTCTCAGCACGGTGTTGAGAGTGGCCCGAGGAATGTGCCCTAACGCCTTGGTATCGATACAATGCCGTTTCTGAAGCTTGTCCTGTGGTGGGACCGCCCCGATTGGACACCAGAAGCGAGAAGCCATACGATACGAGCCCTACGAGGTTGGTTTCTTCAGCAGAGACTTTAGATCGAGATCGCCTCACTACTATATGGCGTGAGATTCTCAGCAGAAATCGTTGCTCCACATCTATTCGTCATGAAGATTCCTGCAAGCGACCAATGTCGTTTATTTATTCTCCTCTAGGATATCGCCACGAAGACTAAATGGAACTTGTCAAGCGTTTGCCGCAACTGGCGCCAAATGTCAATGCAAGTGATTTTACCTCTCAGATGCAGGGTGCACGATAAAGAATACACTGCCGTGTATGGCCGGAAGCCGTCCGTGTTCCGAGATTCTTGGCAATGTTCTGATGCCTCTTAGCGATGTTGGTTGTCATGATACGTCGACAAACACCACGAATCATAGGTTCTAAGCTTAAGCTTGCTCTTAAGCTTGCTGAGACCTAGACTTGGGCCATGGCCCCTGATTGAAGGAGCCGCCCTTGACTTGCGAATGCCAAACTACTGCTGCAATGTGGTTTAACCGCTCATGGCCTCGTTTGATCAAGCGCAGCTCCAGATTTTAGGTACGTTGAACGAAACCGCCGAGCAACTATCATCAGCAAGTCGGAAAGAAGATCCGATCCACCCGAAAATATTCAACAAATCGATTCCTAGCCCAGCTTGTAAACAGCAAGCTAGTTGATAGGCACAGTCCTAAATCCTCATGATGGAGAATGAGGGTTAATCCCGAGATCGTTTTTGATGCACCAGGGGCCAATGGGCTGAGCATTCGAATCCAGTTCTCATCCCAAATGGTCGGTCTTGCAACAGGGGACGAGAAAACCAATTTTGGACCAACAATCGAGCGCTCGGTAAGCCAAGGTTCGGAGAAATCAAAGGGTCGCACAGCAGTCTTTTGGTCGCACACGATCATCGACGGAGAGGGGCCCTTCGATCTCGTAGTGTTCAGCCGTTGTCGTACCACCATACTTTGGACTGCTCAAATGCTTGTATTCTTGTCTTTCTGTTTCCCGATGGAAAGCTCATTTTCTGATGTCGTTTCCGCATATTTTGAGTCTGAAATTGTGTACATGTTTATGTATAGACAGGAAGCAAATGCTTCACACAGAAAGCATTTCGCAAGTGCCATGCGAGAAATAGGGCGCCTCATATTGGTGTGGGAGTTTCGGTCAATTCATGACAGGTATTGAGGTCGAGCTCGGGCCAGGCTTACCGCTTGCGTCGAGTACCATGATCCTTGACCTCATTGGTTCTGCCTCGCAGACTGAGGCCAAGTGAGTTGTTGGCAAACCCCGGTTGGGTTCCTGAACAGGCCCCATCGGGGTTGCTGGAGGACTGTTATGTTCAGCAACCCGACAGCTTGGTAGAATAGACCGAGTCAGATCTCACAATTTGGACTTGACCAAGATTATGATATGCGCACCTCTGATACCTCCACACCACATTCTGTCACTTCTCATCCATCTGATCCACACAAATCTCTGCAAGCCTGTAGCGTCCACATTCCAGACGCCGTGTCTCCAGCGAGACCATTCCGTGTCAGGACGCCAACAGCTCTATCTGCTATGGCAGACCCAGGTGTATGGATCTGAGTCTCCAAAGCTGTATAACTGTGCGCTATAGCCCCAGTCTGTTGGATAGTTGTCATTTCGAGTCGTATGTACATAGTCAGTATCTACTGCCTATTCGTTGGTATCACTTTCTTCAGCAACCTTCTTCGCACCTCCACAGTTGGTCTTCGCATAGACTTCTGGCTCGATCCATAAGATTAATTTGTGGAACGAACATTTCAGTATATCGAGTTTTCGAAACGACATATTATGATAGACACTCAATATTCGTCAACACCGGCAATGTCAATAGAGATCCAGCTAGATACTCCTGGCAATCGCAATCCCATGGATTTAGCAAGTCTCCTCAATCCCTTGCCTACGCCGCCGCCATCAGAGAGCGAGGGAGATTGGGACGCGGCTGAACAGAAAGTTTACGAGTCGCTGAATAACTTCCGCTTTTCCTTCTCTGCTCCTCAGCCCATGGAAGTTGATGGTGAGCTTCCCTCGAGTACCAACTGGGAGTATCACGAGAGACATGTGCCCACGCTGCCACCAATTCAGCTGGTCCAGCAGCCACGTCGGCTCGTCAATTTGCCTCATCGCCCAGCTCAAGGCCTCCGTCTGGCACAGATCGCTCGGAGAACAAGTGAGAGTTCCTCAGCAAGGCAACACCATCGTCCGAGCTCTCGCTCACCTCATCGCCGCCACGATATCCATGACCGTCGTGGGTCATATCCACGTCTAAACATTGCCTCGCGTCGTCCAATGGCATCCCCATCGCCGTCTTCGAGGTCCGAAAGCTCCAATGAAGGAGAGGAGCGGGCTATCGGAAAGAAAAAGAAGAGGAAGCCAACTGGCCCTCATTCCAACAAGCCCTATACACAAGAGCAGTTCCACTGGCTTTGGTATCACTGCGAAGACCGAGGTCTCAGATACGCAGAAATGTACGCTGCCTGGGACATCCAATTTCCTGGGGAGCGTCGAGAGCCAGGACAAGCCTTTTGCAGTCGCCTGTACCGTGAAGCCATCTACCCAAGATTAGATGATGACGGCGAACTCCTTCGTGGTCGTGACGGGAAGCTGCAGATCGTTCCGGTCGGGAAGCGCCAGCGGCACAATCCACAATTCCGAGATTTTCCCTTCAAGCTCTGGGAGCACAGTCCAGAATGGGCTTTATATTGGGACTGGGTGTTACCAGAGCACAAAGCGATGGCACGAAAAGTTCTCGAGGGGAGAGGTTTAGACGATGCACAACTTCGTAAGTCGTCCCCCACATTCTCGTCAATTTAAAGTTCTCTACTAACCTAGCGTACAGGAAAGGAGAAGTCACGTCGAGCAATCACCCTATCTAAGGCGGAAGCACCTCTCAAAAAGGGATGGTTTGCTACACCAGCTCTTCATGCCGCCGCCGTCCAAAAGGCGAGAGCAAAGAACGAACCAACTCGTTTCAGTACCTCTCCTTCTCCAGAACTGGCTGTTGTCAAGCTCGAGAGCCAGCAGCCATCTTATTGGAGTCACGAGTATGATCGCCATTCAAATGGTTCTAAACTTTGAGTTGCGTCTCATAAACAGAGACAGGTCATGTAGTCTTCTGGCTAGAGGCATCGATACCTGTACGATTTCCGGTCTTGGCTTGATGAGATGAAGTGATGGCATACAAATGGGACAATGAAGCATGGAAAATGATCACTTGTTGGGATGAAAGGGGCACACAGGACGGCTTTTTTTTTTTTTTTTTTGGAATTACTCGACGCACAATACCCCAGTTTGTAAATGTTTGGGCAATATGGAGTCAGAGTCGGTGGGCAAAACTTATCAGGATTAGGAGTCTGAAGGTCCTCAAGGAGTATTCAGGTCGGCTGGCTCGTTATTTAAAACCCGTTTTATTTGTAGATGACAATCAAAGACCTTTCTTGTACAATGTGTGTATCTCAGAAGTTCAAGTGTTGATGCGAACATAACCTCGCCAACGATCACTGATCCGTAATACTGGCAGCAGTCGGTCGATTTACTGTAGGTGAATCCCTAACAGTTGCGGTGTACGATCAGTGTACTTCAACACTGACACGGTACATGCTGCGGTCTCGAAGCACTGAAGTCGCCGAGAGGCTCGCCGCAACAGCCTCAGTGGTCCAAACTGCGGGGTGGGTTTGACCCTCAAAATTGACAAGACTATGCAGCGGAACTTTGACACCTGTTGTTGAACGTACCACAGCATTTAGGGGTCTGCGCCCAGATCTCATCCCTTGCTTATTTCGCTGCCGCTCCTTCACCTCCACCAGCCTCCTTTCATCTCAAGAGGTGCCGTTGAAGAAAAAGCAAGCAAAACAACCACCCGACCTGTTACAATAACGGGCCTACATGGGACGCCAAAACGCCAAAGATCATGCAGCAATCTCGTTACAATTATACCAACATGACAAGGGACTCAGGATCGGCGCTTACCTGCTTCGAAGCAGCCAATTCTTCAGCTGCCAATTCCAACATCAAGGCCAGCATGCATGTCTGTCATACAACAATCCATCATTCAGTCCCGGATATTCGGTTCTTCATGGGACTGGTCCCAAACAAGTTGGATCACTGGGGGTTTTGTTGGCTCCAGCCCTGTTTTCCACTTGGGCAGGTTCAGCCCAACGGAGAAAGCCAGTCGCAGGCCGCAATTTCTTGCTTCGCCGACCCGAATGTCCTGTTGTCGCCGAGAAGAGGGCCAACTTTAGAGACATGGACGGGGAGGCCAGTTTGTCGTCCCGATTGTTTGGACCGACAATTGCGCTGTGTGCTCACAAAGCGCATTGGCTATATGACCGAGCGGCGATGAGATGAGAGTCGAAGATGTATCCTTTGATTGTTGTATTAATGCTAAGTCGATATTGGACGTTCCAATACGGCCATTTTGTCGTGGTTTTCCGGGAGCGGTCTCTGGAAGCCTCATAACTTCGCTTGAACAGAGATAATGACTCACGACCTGTAAAGGTCCAGGAAAGCGTGGCCATTCAAGAAATAATGCCTACAGGTTCTGCATACACCTGGAGGTTCTCATAAGTCAGATCTCGCGAACTCGTCAAGTGTGAGATGGCAGGAGACTTGGGTACCTGTCATTTTCACACCTAATCTTCGTATATGAACGTGCAACAGATCGAGACGGGGAGACGGATACATGTAAAGTAGGGAGAATATGGTTGCAGTGAGAAAATATCAGAACAGTACAGGTAAAGTTCGAAGGTATTACGCCTTGCGTGAAGTATGAGAATGCAGATCGCCCCTCCACCCCGCCACCACACTACATCTCATATGCGCATCTCGCACTTGAAGGATGTCACGAGGACTATTGTAGCCCATCAAAATTTTGTACTTCTATCAGACCTTATGCCTCAAGCCGTTCCGGCCAGGAACAAAAGTTGATCTACCCCTTGATACACAGCCAAAAAAAAAAAAAAATACCGGACAAGAAGCGTGTTCGATCCCAGCGTAATCCAGCACCTTGGAGCGCTATTTGGCAGATCGACGCGAGTTCAAACAAGCTTGAACTCCCGAATATCAGCACCTCTAATTCTTAACAGCTCGGGGGTCAAGACTGGATTCAAGCAAGTTCGTTTACCCGTTTCCGAATTCTCGAACCACCGAAATGCCCACTCCTTTTCATCTCAGCCTCGAGTGGATTCTCGAACGTCCCAAACATTTTTCTCCAGCCTGGTGGGAGGTCACCTATCCTTGGATCTTGCTGAGTCTTGATCTTTCCATGCTCGTAGATCATCATGAGCAAGTTAGATCTGTCAAGAAATTTCCTCTGGGTCCATCCAGAAGGAATTGATCCAATAAGTGCTTCTGCATTCATGATTCCTGGGACCTAATTACCGCACCGAGAGTCAGCCAAATCCTTTCAAACAACCCAGCGCATCACAACTAGATGGCACCGCGAATGGGACTGAGAAATATCATGAAGCCACAATGAGCCCCGTCGCGGTGATATAGTGATTTTGAAGTCTTGTGCACTTACGTAGCATTCTCCAACAATTTGAAAGCTACCCTCGCCGCTTATTTGAGGACGCAATACGAGTGGCGCTTGACATCCTAACACAACCACCACAATATCGCCACATTGCGCAGAATCCGGACACGTCCCAATATATCCTTCTGCGGTGCTGAAGAAGGCACGCCTGTATGACACGCGCCGAATTTCTGTCATCACGAACGCTCTGTCTCGTCCATCTGACGTGCCACCATCTCTAACTTCCTCAAATTCCCAATCAGCTAACAGGACATGCTTACAAGTATCTGTAGCGGGAAAAAAAAACCAGAGCTCTCTGGCACAGTCTCCTGTGTTCTCCCGCACATGACGGTTTCTATGAATGCATTTTCGATTGACCCACCAGAAACATATGCATCTGAAAGACGAAGATGCTGCCGCCATGTGTGGCAAGCATCAACGAGCTCCGTATCCGTGCTCTCCTTCGAAAGATTCGAAGCCAAAACATTCGAAATGGCGGCCACTTTCACACCATGAACTGTGAAAACATTTTCATCCGCAATGGAATAATTGGCGAGGGCGAAGCCATCTGCCTCGGTATCGTATATGGCTTCTGGTCGATCTTGAACAGAAAAGTCGGGAACCCAGGAAGGCCCTTTCAAATCTGACAAGGAATTTTGCAGCACACACAAATTCAGTATATCCAGTCGCTCGTGACTAGTGATATGTGTTATTGTAGTGGCTTTATAAACTTCTTCTGTCTGTAATGAATAGTCAGGTTCGATCAAACGTCGATCGTCGACGGCCAAAAGAGCGCGAATTCCAAAGAGTCGATCTCGTTTGTCTGAGCATGAAGCCATTCTAGTCAGATACAATATATCCATCAGGGTTAACCGGACCGTCTGTATCCTATCAGAGACGTCTAAGAGCCCTTTAATGCAAGTTTTTCGTGGATCTTCAATGTTGGAGTTTTCCAGTAGTCGGTTCAGGGAATGTATCATCATCCATACCCAGTAGATACCTATTCTGAATAATTCCCAGTCGATAGAGTAGTTTCCAGCAATCAGAACAGAGGAAGAAGCCAATGCAATTTCCTGGACTACCCCTACAAAGTTTGAAATTAACAGTGCAACTTTTGGGAATTGGAAACGTATTGTTATGGTTCTTACTTACAGAGTCTCCCAAACCACTCTCTTCGGAGAAGACTTCCAATGGCCACCCAACTAGGCGATTTTGCTTGTAGAGCTTGCTCATCGAATTGCAACGTCTCAGCCCATGATCCAGATCTACACTCGACACGATGTTCTGCTGGATAGAAGTTTACCCCTTCTCCTAAACGAGCCAAGGTGTTCAAGGCAAGGGTACTATTGTCTGCACTAGGTCCGAGCCAGACAATAACAACCTTCGCATTTCTGTACACCGCACCCATCCGAAGCACCTCTCTACTCTTCTCAGCATCATCTCGCTGATTGATACAGATGGCATCAACCCAAAGTATCCTTGCTTTTTTAGGACGTCTAAGATGTCGCAATGCAACGGCGAGGTTGTGAGCGATTGGAAGGATTGAGGAAGCATCCGTATCCACCTTTCTCCGTTTCGAGGACAGTCGAGTAATCCGTTCCCCGGGTTGAGTGGTCTTCTGTTTCACGAGAACAGAATAAGTATGCTTCGGATCACCCCAAGGGTATGAAAGTGCTTCAAACTCCGGACGTGGTTCTTTGAGAGCATGGAAGACTTCGAGTTCGATATTATCGGCAGCGATAGGTCCGGGCCACAGCCTGATCAGACGGATCTCGTCCTGGGCAAGAGGAGAGTATTGATAAGAAGGCATCGTTTTGGAAGAAGATGCCATGCTGATGTATTGACGCCGGACTTATAATCGAGCTTTATCGATGGGAGGAGGTGATATGAGAAGATGGCAAAAGTGCGAAGTGATGAAGTGGTAGCTAGCTCGCCTGCAGCCTGATCTCAGCCTCACTTCCACATAGAGACTAGCTCTGTAGCACATCAGTGGCCCAATCAGAAGGCCAACGTTGTGTAGATAGCATTAGAGCGATATAATATCAGCAGAAAAACGTATGCCAAGGAGATGACCTTTGTTGACTTTGTTCATCTGGTGGCAAAACATAAGCGAGCCCTTGAACGTAAACACCAGGCAGACCCACGCCTCAAAGTGCTAAGTCCGTCTTACACAGCCCTTAACGCCATGCGTATCCCGCGTAATGGACTGGTCAAATATCAATAGGCGGTACCCTATCAAGCAAATTATCCCAGTTCCCCTGACCCTCCTCCACCTTCCCCTCCTTCATAACAAGCAACTGCCTAACCCCACAATACCCACCCCTCTTTGCTGTTCTCTCATAATCGACATAATACCCCTCATTGTCCCAATACTCCTTCCCACGTACCTTTCCTAGTACTTCTCTCTTTCCAAGAACACCATTAACCCGTCCCATCACCGCTGCCCTCCTCTCCACCCCGCTCTTTTCGCTCCCCTCATCATCAAAAGCCCACCCCTCTTCCGCCCTCCTAACCGCCTCCTCTTCTGTCAAATTCGAATGCACTGAAATCCACAAGCGATCCTTCACTTTCTTCCCCTCCCTCTCCGTCCTCCTATAATTCCACCTTGGCATCCCCGCCCAATAATTAAGCATTCTCTGGACAGGTACAAACAACCTCTCAAATCTTTTCGCAAGCCAGATATGCCGGTGCGCGCTGGCGGAGTAAGAAGTCCGGACGTAAGGGTTCATATAGATGCCTGTATCCCACTCATCCTCTTCATTCTTCTTCCACGATGTCGCTGAAGGTGGCAACGCAAGATCTGGCAAAGCCATGATATCAGCATGAATCAAACAGCATTCGCTCGAATCCCAGAATGGCTCTGGCTCGCTTCTGAATTTCAAAGGTAGACTGGGTACGCCGAGGCCATCGTTATTCGCTTTGAGCTTTGCTTTCTCTGTTTTCTCGCCCGATGGGGCGTTCTGGGCGGTTGCATGGACTGTGATGAGAGAAAGTCAGTAATGATGCTCTGATACTCAACCCGAGATGCGGCGAGAAGACGAAAAATAAGAGAAAAGGAAAGTTGAGATCAGGACTGAAAACACAACATCGAGCCTCCCAGGCATGAAATTGCGCCTCTCCAGTACTCCCAGGGGTATCATACACAACACTCGTATATCTGCAGGGTACGATCCACAACCTCCACTTCCACGCCACGCTTGAAAGGCATGACCCCTCAATGCCAAGCATACATGCATGTATTCTGCGGGGTAGGCAGTTAGATGCTCCGCAACATGCTCGAAGAGGAACGAAAATGAAGAATATATGCAGGGTCCAGAGTCCACTTCTTTCGGGTTGAGGGAGTACATAAGCATCGCATCTGGATCCTCCACCTCCAACGTCTCTCTTCAAAACATCGCAAACTGTCTGCAAAAATTTGAAATACCCACCATCAACATTCATCCCCTCTTCCCTCTCACCACCCCTCCCCCGAAAGTACCTCCCATCAAAAGCCACCATCCCACCCCAACAACTCTTCACCCTAACCGCATCCCTCCCTTCAAGCACATCCCTCCTACTCCTCGCCTCCCCCTCATTGACAAACCACGGGAAAACCGGAACCCCAATACTGTAACCCTCCGTATCCCTCGTCGCAAAAGTATCATAGAACTTCCAGCTCTCGACGAAATCAACCGCACAAACAGCTTTATACCTCGCCACGCCTTCAACATCGAGATTCGTACCCCAGAGGAGACGGAGTGCCGATGACGGGTCGAAGAAGACATCGTTTAGGAAGAGGAGTTTATCAGGTTTGATGTCTCCTCCCCCACCACCTATCCTCTCTTTCCCATTGTCTTCATACAGCGGTTCCAAAACCCTATTCCTAACCCCCGCCAACCACGCAATCCTCTTGACCCTGCTCTCCCCAGTCGGCAGCTCAGTCCTAGGTATCCCCCCACCATCAAGCGGTTCTTCCTCCTCACTAACGACCCAAACCCTCTCCGTTCCCACCCCAACCCTAATCAACCTCTCCCCCAACAGATCCAACTCCTCCTTTGGCCCCCCAAAAACACTAACCCACACCCTCTCCCTCCCAATACCTTCCACAAGCTCAATCAGACTGTCGCCCCAAGACCCAGATATTAGGTCCCCATCGATGATGTTAGCTGCTATGAAGACTGTTTCGTTCTCGCTTTTGCGCAGATCGAATGGAGGCGCGGAGGAGAGCGCGTAGGAGGAGTTGAAGAGGAGCTGCCAGAGCAGGAATATACTGATGATTAGGAGGAGGGGGAGGGGGTGGAGGAGACGGCGGGGTTTTTTGAGGAGGTAGCGTAATCGTAGGCGAGGGATACGAGGGAGGGAGAGCTTGGTTCGATATTTGGGAGGTGGGTTGTGGTGGTATTCGAAGGTGGAGGAGAGACTCGATTCAGATCCAATTGGTGAGCGCGATCGCGATCGTTCTCTCGAGCTAGAATTTGACCGTCGAGGAATCGGATCATATCGTGATCGAGAAGTGCGAGTATGGGTATTTCGTGGAGGCATTGTTCCCTTTTGTCCCCTCCTAGGATGTCCTTCCAGCTTCCCCCTCTGTGGTAATTATCCTTCCAAGGTCGTCGCAGTGTCGCAGGTCACTGATTATTTGTTTCTTGCTCTTGAAGAAAGCAGGACCGGTCATCATGTACTGCCGATTTTAGACCCAAGAGTGCGAAGATTTGGAGAAGAGGAGAAGAAGAAGACATGGTGTTGCGATGTTGAACCACACTTGATCGTTGCTTCACTTCACCTTCAAGCCACACAGATGTGCAACGTGCAACACACACGTGGCGTCGGGCCGCTGTGGAGGTGCCCTGAGCCCTGTGTCAACACCAGACTAGGACTCTACCACATGTAGAATAGGGCGAACCTTATTTGCTGGTTAAATTCTCGTAACATTAATCTTAACTTTGAATTTGAACTCATGTATGACATCTTCTTGGCCCAATACACACATTGTTCTGTTTATTATTCCTCTACATTTGGCTGGTTTATCCCGGAAAGCGTGAAGGGGTGCACAGAATCACTGCCAGGCATATCTCACGATGTCCCCCAACAGCATTCGTGACCTCACGAGTCTGGCGAAAGCTATACCTACCACCCTTTGAAATGTAAGGAATTTGTATACAGAAGCTCAATTAATTTTCGGTGACTTCAGCCCTAAGCTCATATAATACAGGACTGCCTTGCTCCCAGTGCATGCATGTTCGATTCGCTTTGCTTTGCTCGGCTCCTCTCAGCTCTGGTTTTCTCTCCACAAGGCCAGTAGCAAGCCAGCATTCATTACCCGTCCATCGATCAGCCAGTCCTTCATGAATCATCAAAATGAAAAACAAGGGGAAAACGCAAGCAATGCCATGCCAATAAAATCAACTTCTCGTATCTAAGGTATGCGCAACTTGAACCCGACTATTCGATTCAAGAAGAAATGATACATGGCGGGTGCAGACACAAGCACTGCGAGTGCACCAACGGCCAGAAGCCTGCGGATTGACCAGCTATCAGCATTTGTCGACAGGGGTATTTGACATATGAAATGTACTCGTAACATAATCCAGGTGTGATGGAAGAGTTTTCGGGGGATCTAATAAGCTGTGAGTATCTTACGTTTGGCGACCTCTGCCACCGTTGCTATTGATGAGTTAGCATTTTGAATAGCACTCGAGCTCGGGTCTCAATGAGACTTACCAAAGACGAGCAATCAATCCACCAATCCACTCGACAAATACCACTCTCCAGAATGCCTTGAGAAAATTCTTAGACTGTTCCTTTCCACGCATTGAGCTGGGCGTAAGTGGTCGATCTGGGATGGTCTTCGCTGGCTGCTTTCGAGACTTGATTTGAGTGTTGTTGTTCTCAATAGCCGAGGATTTCGCGGTGTCCAGAGGATTCTGGTCTGCAGCGGACCCTTTTGGTGTCGCTGGAAATACCTCGATACTAGGACCAGACGGGACCGTCATACTTTGAACCTCATCCTCGTCATGCCCAAGTTGACGATTGCCTACGACAAATGGCGTAGCAGGGATTCTGGTGGGCGATACTGGCAATGCAACTCCCTCCGTTGAACCATCACTTGTGTGTTCCCGGTCAGGTTCAGCATTTTGGCTTGAGATTTCTTCAGTGGCGGTTTGGGGCTCAACATCCTTGGGTCCTTCGGCACCATCCAAGGAACCATCAATTGGATGTGTCAAAATTGGCTCAGGACTTTGAATCGAAGCGGCTGGGATCGGTTCCTTGGATTCTTTCATCTGTGGCTCCGGCCTGGCGTTTTCCCCTTGAAGCAAGATTGCAGGTTCAGGAGAGATCTTCTCCTCCACCTGTACTGGCTCCTCGTTCGTCTCCTCGACTGTCTCTTTGACTCCGTTGACTTCGACCTGTGAATCCTTCGACTTAGTCTCATCAGCCTCCTCGACTTTGCTCAAGCTTGTCAATCCATCACCGTTGACATCCTCAGCATTCGGGAGGAGCTCCTGGTCTTCGTCATTCTCCTCAGTAATAGAATCGAGCGATGGAGACTGATCTTGGAGTGGAACATGGATACCAGGTGAAATGGGCTTTCCTGGGCAGTGGATCTCCTCAGCGATTGGTGAATCAACACCACCAACACAATCAGCAGTATCGGGTGGAAGACGTTGCTGTAATAAGGCTAATTGACGCAAGATTCCTTCTCGATCCTCGGGAAACGGCTGGACTGTTGGATCATTGGGGTCAAAGACTGTAGGCTCCTCCATTCTCGATGGTCGGCGTTGGGTATCTGAGGCTCGGTGTCGACGAGAGTCCTTCTCCTTTGGAGGAGACACACCACTCTCGTGAGGAAACAAGGGAACTTTCTCGTCTGGTGGAGTTTCTGGGAATACGATGCTCTCCTATAACGAGTCAGCTTGTACCGAAGCTTTACGACGGAAAGCAATCTGTCTTAAGAGGTTTCGACATCAAGACTCACATCATTCATGATCTCAAAATAGCCACGGGCTTCAAGAAGGTCGCCCTAAAAGCACATTAGCCAATATTCTAGCATCACCACTACAGCCTCGAGAAAACTCACAAGATCCTGCTTATCAAGAGTGGCAGCAACATCAGCGACTTCAGCAGCTGTATCTGCAACCTCAGGGATCGGTGTATTCGACATTCGACGATATCCAATGCGGCCAGCCTCTTCGTCAGATATAGGTGGCGTAGGAGCATCTCGATCAAGAGTCTTAGCAACGTCTGCAACTTCAGCTGCAACATCTGCGAGCTCTGGGGTACCTGAGTCTTGTCGGATGATTGTATGATCCGGCTCTGCATCTTGAGCTCGCAGGTTATGTGCATCCTTCTGCTCACGGGTAGCATCAGGTCCGAAGTCGTCACCATGACTGGGGATGTCATTGACCTTCTCTACCACAACGATGGGAGTCTCTGAGGGTTCGGCGATCTCCTCCTTCTCCTCGACGTGTTCGATATGGGACTTCTCGACCTCCAGTGGAGGCGTTGGGAGAGATTGTTCCAGGCTGATCTCAGGACTTGGTGCTGCTACAGGTACGATGCTCTCAGTAGAGTCTGCGACCTCGGTCTTATCCTCCTT
Source organism: Cadophora malorum (assembly GCA_017365405.1). Classification (NCBI taxonomy): domain Eukaryota; kingdom Fungi; phylum Ascomycota; class Leotiomycetes; order Helotiales; family Ploettnerulaceae; genus Cadophora; species Cadophora malorum. Next base: position 24,376 of record JAFJYH010000216.1, on the reverse strand, counting down.
CGTATGTTCCAGGTCCTTGACAAGCTCGACTTTGGTAGGTTCCTCTTTTATATCTTCCAGATCCTCCTTCCCAATCTCAGCCTTTGTCTTCTCCATCTCGAAAGCAGGCGTAGAGTGAGGTTCTTGTGGTTCCGGGGTAATTGGCAAGCTGATGTCCTTTGGTTCTCCGATATCCTTGACGATCTCGTCAGAGAACAGAACATCAGATGTCTCTCTCGTGCCCATTGCCTCCTCGATAGGCTCTGGTGTCGCCTCCTTTGTGTTCATTGTCTTTCCAACTGGCTCTGGTGTTGTCTCTTTCGTCACCAATGGCTGTGTATGCTTGCCTTCGTCCATGTCCGTCGAGTCCTCCTCACGAGTGTCTTCGGTAGGTTTCGTGACAATCGTATCGTCCGTAAGTGGTACAGAAAGGACGTTATTTCGGTTTCCTGCGTCGTCGGTTCCTGGTTGCGTGAAGACGTCAGTTTATGTTTCGCGAGGAGAAAGAAACGAACGCGGTAGGAAACAAGGCAAAGCTATCAGCCTCGTTTGCTCGGAAAGGCAGTCACGGGCACATACCGGTGGGAGAATCCTCATTCAATATCCACCACTCTCCCAGACCAATCCGAAACTTATATTGGTATTCCTTTCCCTGCTCGACATATACTTCCTTGAAGAATTCATGCTCGTTGTTCTCGTCCGTGGTATATTGCATTTCTTGCGGCTGCCATGCCGGGTCTGAGAAGCTGCCCGCCAGGTAAATCGGAGGCTGTGTTCCTGGCTTCGAGTACTTGACGGATATGGAGACTGGTCTAGAAGCCATGATGGCGGGATTGATGTGTTTTTAACGGTGCAATATTCGATAGGTAATTGCTCTGGATTCTTTTTTGAATCGCGTTTGGTGTGTTGCGTTACGAACTATATCTGCGGAGCTTCTGGACGAGTTCAGCTTTTTGCCGTGGAGCCAAAGTCAATAAACGGAAGGAGCTCTTCACTTTTAATTAGCAGATAAGATCTGGAAGCCTCATCCCTGAAAATTGTCTCATTAGCAGATATTCCAATAACAACTTCCGGAGAATTTCATTGTCCAAAGCGGAATGGGGACATTGGAGTTGCCGGCTATCATACGATCAAAGAGGGTGTGCTGCATACCCCTCACACACTCAAGCTGTGCAACCCCTCCAGATCTAAACTTACTGCCAAATACAGTGCAATCCGCCAGACAATATCTCAACCAGATCGATGCAGTAATTTCAACTCAAAACGGTTCTCCTCGTCAGTTGGCAAGCTCATCTGAGTAAGTACCAGTGATGTCAACACAGAATGACAGAGCTCTGAGGTGTCGTTGTTTCCTTGGATGATCCCGAAACAGGGCTGTACAAGGCTGGGATGATCGGCGAGGCGAAACAAGCCACAAAACGAGATGCTTTGATAAGACGGCCGGATTGATCTTCCAACAACCAGGTCTGAATGAGGATCTCGAGGACGAGAAGAATGATGGACGGCAAGAAAGAGTGGAAGTTCGAAGAAGAATAGCAGTCAGACTATCTACCTTCCTGCCTCCCCATGCACTGCAGCCACCACGAGGTCCATGTCCATGTCCAGTCAGTCCAGTCCAGCCCATTCCTCACCACAACTTCAAACATACATAAAGTAGTGAACCTCCCCAGCATCCGCCATTCCAATCAACCCTCCCATCTCCTCCCCACACATATCGAAACTTCCTTGGTAACCCTCGGATTCAGCGTCACAAATCATGCAGCACCATTTCAACCCCAGGCAGAGGCACATGCCAATCCTCGAATGAGAGCTATCCCACTTCCTCCGAGCCCTCCCAACAAATCAACAACCCTGTTCCATCTGCGCCACACAGAGCTCTGAGACTAGCGTACGGAGCTCCAAGCTCACGCCACAGTGACTTGGAGTGACGTGTGAAGGGACGGGATGGGAATGTTGGGAAAGGAAATTATCGAAATTGGTGACAAGCAAGATGCCTGTCTGATATTGTGGATACAAAACCAATTTACCAGATACCGGTTTCACTACGAAATTCCATGTCGTGGAAGAAAAGGAAGAAAAGCAAGGTCTGGAATTTCCAAGTTTCTGCAGGACTTATCAACGCAATCCTTATCGAGCTTCGCTTAAAGAGAAAGACCTTTTTGCCTGATCGATAAGACACAAATTATCAGATCGGACTTTTTGCTGACCTCCGGTCCTTGGCAACCTCGCGGGCGAAGGATGAAGCTAGGCGAGACCAATGTCAATAAAGAACTGCTCGGGAATTCCGCGATCCTTTTTCTTTGGAGCCCAAATGAGAAGCAGGAATTGATTTGAACAAGTCAATTCTCACTATGATATTGAGCACCGAACGGATATTAGGTTGGTTCCAAACCAAGAAGCAAGGAAAGACAGACAAAGATTCCCACAAAACCACTTACATGCGCCTCAACGTTCAAAGTTCGGGAATCGCCTTGTCAACGCCTGAATCTACCTTTTCCCGCTCTCAGATCACTATAAACGACCATCTACACACCAGTGATCCCACCACTGACGGAAATATACTGCGCCGTGATCCAACGAGTCTTCTCCGAACACAACAAAAGCGTCGCATCAGCCAGATCCTCCACCTCTCCAAGTCTCGCCGCGGCTCTGGTCTGCGTAAACAGCATATTCTGCACATCAGTAGGAGTCCCATCAGCCTTAACCAGTACATCATACGAGAGATCTGTGAGAATGGGACCCGGGGCGAGAGTGTTGACTGTTATGCCGTGGGTTTTGCCGAGCTGTAGTTTAACTCCTTGTCAGCTATTCGCTTATCGCGGTTGAGTACACGAAGTGCAGGCGAGAAACACAGAGTATGTAAGATAAGAAAAAGGTCATGGAAAGCTAAGACTTACTTCACCAGCAAATAACGTAGTCAACGCATCCATGGCCGCCTTGGTCGTAGAATACACCGCCGGCGCAACCAACAACTTCGACGCCACCGTCCCAATATTGATGATCCTCCCACCAGGCGGCATCTTCCCCACCCCAACAACAGCCTGCGTCATATAGATCGCTCCAAAGACATTAACGCCGAATTCATATTCGAGCTGGCTTTGCTTGACCGTGAGCAGAGTTGCGGGCTGATAGGCGGCCGCATTATTGACTTCGAAACCTTATCGTCAGCTCCATCCATCTTCATTTCTCCCCTCCTCTCAAATCAAAACAACAATATCACCAAGAATCACACGAAATAGACAATTGATCACCCACCAAGTATATCCACCCTCTCAACCCCCAACCCCTCCAACACACTCCTAACCATCTCCTCCGCATTCCCAAAACTCTCCACCCCACCCCTCACAACCACCGTCCTCGTCCCAAACTCCCTCTCAAACTCCCCCGCCACCTTCTCCGCTCTAGCCTGAGAAGTCTCAGAGACGTAGTGGATAGCTACATTCGCGCCGTTGCGAGCCAACGCGCGGGCGATGGCGGCGCCTATGCCAGTTTCGCGGCCGGAGCCCGTGATGATGGCGGTTTTGCCGGCGAGGGAGAGCGTCTCGGCTTGAGGAGACATTCTTGAGAATAAGGTAAAGTTGTGCTGAATTTTCTTTGCTGAGTGTATCTGATTTGTTTGAGTCAAAGTACTGTTTGTAGGGACTGAATCCTTTTGAAGAGTACTTGATATCTTTATATTCATGATTTGTCCCGTCCTCCCCAGACAAACTGCTTTCAAATGCACGTCCTGATGCCGATTTCTAACTTTCCCCGACTTCCTCTAAATTGTAACACTCCACACAAGAAGGCTCAATTCTTACTTGATAATCCCACTTTGTTTTCCTGAGTAGTGCACTTATACGAACTTGCGGCGGCGATTCGATGGAGTGTTTGGTTTCTGCTGACAAAAGCATCGATTACTTCACTTAGCCCTCCAATTCATCGAGCAGCACTACTTACACTTCCTCAAGGAAAAGCGGCTTTGCATCATCTTGAAATTTACCGACCGATCATCTCATCAATTTTACCTCCTTGATATATAAGTATCGGAGACAAGTAACTATAATGAAATGACTTGCTCCCGAAGATCCCCCATCATCCTCCAGAATCAATTTCATCATTCCAAACCAAATCTTCAACCCGAACCACAAATCCATTGGGTAGCCAGTGAGTTCTGCTTGGAAATCGACTCTCAAAAGTCCCACTGTATGTCAGCAAGTATATCAGACTCCATTGCGCATCCGCAGAGGAGTAGAAAGGAATGAGTGTTCTCCACGATCGAGACTCGCGGCGATTCGTAAACATCGCTTACCATAATCCACCTCATCTTGTTGCATCCGTGAACAAAGGCAGGCCAAGCCGGACACACAGCTACTGAATCATTCCTTTTCTCCTTGCGTCGAAATACATCTGACGACTTCCAGATATCTATACCACGTAAGGTTGCTATGAATTGCAAGTGGGGATCGAGGTAAAGACTTGGCGATTCAAATAATTATAAATCCAATCCGAGTCCTCCCCTCCAACTTCCCTCCTCTTTCCCTAAAGCCCGTCTCCTCTCCACCACACACAGACTATGAACGTCTCAACTGCCCTCATCCATAATTCCTCCCCCTTCCTCCTCTTCCTCCTTCCTCCCATCTTTCCCTTCCTCCTCCTCTCCTTCCAAGGACCTAGAAACCAAGTCCCAGCAAAGACTACCTACCCCATTACTCCTTCCTCACACACCCACGCCTCCATCCACTCATCCATCCATCTCCAACGACTACAGCACAACACACAATATCTTACCACTGGCACAAACCATCCTGGCTTCCTTCCACTCGACCCCAACAAACACAAGCCAGTCCAGACCACCCCAGTCCAGTCAATGCAGTCCAATCCAGAACGACCAAAATTGAAAACACAGGCTAAACTCCGCAAAAAATGAGAGAAGCTCAGCCGACTGACTACGTCAGTCACTTCACCGCCTTCACCAGGAATCCATTATTCAAGCTCGCTCCTATCTCGTCTGTCCCTCAAGATGCACGACAGTCAGTCAGTAGCCACTCGTTCAACCTTTCAATTTCAGAAGAACAATGTCACATCACATCACATCACTTTACAGGCACAACATGACATAAGTAGAGAGGTAGAACAAACAATGTCCCGGTAAATGAACGAGTGTGCCCATTCAAAAACTCTATGCATCCATCGATAGCCAGAGATCGCCATGAGCATATTCACCAGTCGGACCGGACTCCTTATCACCCAGCAGCAGTACTTTCGTCCTAAAAATACACATGTGGATGCCTCGCTCTTCCCACTGCAGGCGCAGGCTACCACATTGCCCTCAACTCCCACTTTCTCTCTCTTGCTTTTCCTCTTCTTGGTCATCTCATCTCTTCCTTCTCCTTTCGTCTCCACCATCGGACACCAAAAAAGTCAAGAAAACCACAAACGACCCCAAAAGAGGGCAACGAGTGAACGAATAGCTGCTGTCCAAAAAAGATAAGAGCTTCTGCAAAAGAAAAACGAAGAATAACGAACGCAGATGAATGAAGTTGAAACGAAATAAGCAGACACAGTGAAGAAGGAAGGTATTACAACACAATATCCATGCAGGTATCCAATCTCCCCAAACCCCCTAAATACTCTCTGTCCCCTTGGTCAGCCGCCTAGTTGCCGACAATCTCTTCCTCTGCCCAACCATTCAATCCATTCATGTTCATGCCCGAGTTGTCTTGAATGGCAAGTCCGTAGCCGTTCGAGAACCCGTTGCCGTTACCAAGTCCCGAGAAGGAGCTTTGGTATTGGTGTCCACGTCTCTGTTGTTGGTCTCCATTCTGGTTTCCGTTCTCCTGCTGAGCAAAGACTGGCAGACTGACAGCACGGTTGTGTTGACTGCGAGCTGGTGCCAGAAGACCGTTCATGGTTGGTGCACCTGATTGACCGTTCTGGAAGCCGTTAATGCTTGCAGATTGCTGGTGTCCCATACCCTGGCTGTTCGGGATGTCAAGAGCATCGAGGTTCTGGGAACCATTGCCGTATAGAGCGTTCTGTTGAGCAATGAGAACCTGTTGTTGCTGCTGTTGCAACTGAGCTACTGAGTATGGGTCAAGGTTTTGCTGCTGCTGTTGATGAGCTTGCTGCGAGACTTGATTGAGGTACATCGTCAATGGGTTGTTGCTTCCTGCGTTGAGGATTGTGGATGGTGTCTGAGCAGGGAACGTAGCGCTACCATTGGCAGATCCAGGAGCTTGTGAGTTGGTTGGCGAGCTACCATTCTGGCTAGGCTGAAGGCCACCGCTGTTTGGTGGAGGCGAGTTCACACCATCATTGCGAGGGGACTGTTGAGACTGCTGGACTTGACGAGGTGGATTTCCACAACGATCCTTGCCAAAGTTGACCTTGAATCGTCTGTAATCATCCTTGCCACGAACGGCCTCAATGGCCTTGATGGCATTGGCGATATTGGTGAAGTTGACAAATGCGCAGCTCTTCTCTCGAAGAGTGTTGACCAGCTCAATTTCACCATACTCAGAGAAGTCCTGTCTCAGCCTCTCCTCGGTCCAGGATTCATCCAGATTTCCAACATAGACGTTTCTTGAAGCACCTCCGCTAACGGCGAGAGCAATAGCAGCTGGAAGCGCGCCAGAATGTTTTCCCCATCCAATCTTCAATCTCCTGTTGTGAATCATTAGGCCTTGCAAATTGCTCAAAGCGTAGAAAGAAGCTGCTGAAGTAGGATCAATAAATGTGACAAAGCAGATGTGCTTGTCGGGTATATATCGAATATGATGCAAAAGTCCACCACGGACAACGTTACAAATCTCCTCAATGGTGGTCTCAGGGTGGATGTTTCCAAGGTAAACAGTTCTGTTTCCAAGATTGTTGATTCCTCCAGCAGTTGTGGCGACAGCGGCAGCGGCAACTGATTGTTGAGCCAGAGCGTTGGAGATCAAGTCACGATCAGCTCCGTTGAGCACATGAGCGTATCCAGGAGCAATACCAAGGTATTGAGCGGCATTCTGTTGTTGAGTCTTGGAGACGTACGCACATCGATCCTTTCCGTAGTACACACGGCGTGGTGACTGCCACTTTGGCTCTTGTGGAAGTTGTGCCACAGCCTTGATGGCGTTACCAATGGACAGGAAGTGAACGAAGCCGATTGCCTTTTCACGGACAATCTTCACTGTGTCGATCGGTCCAAATTTGCTCAAGTCTTCGCGAAGCTCATCCTCGGAAACAGTCTCTTCAAGGTTGCCCAAGTACACATTTCTGGAAGCGCCTGATTGTTGAACAGCCAGAGCGACAGAAGTCGGCACCTGCGAAGGTTTACCCCATCCAACCTTGATATCCTGACCGCGAATGGAAAGCTTCTTCAAGATAGCATCGGAATGGAAATGTGTGGCAGAGCTCCCATCCAAGAATGAAATGAAAGCACAGTTCTTGTCTGGCAGAAGTCTAACAGACTCAATTTGTCCACTTCGGACATGTCCCAAAATCTCCTCTGCAGATGTCTCCGGGGGAATGTTACCCAAGTACACTGTCCTGCTTGTGCCTGAAACCAAACCAGGAGACATTTGAACTGGGGAAGATGGCTGGATTTGCATCTGGCCCATCTGGTTGTTCAAGTTCGCGAATCCGCCCGTTGGCGACTGGGGGTTGTAGAATTGAGGTGCGCCATAGGTGGAAGGAGAAACGAGGGTCTGGTAGAGTTGAGGGGAGAGTGGGCTCATGTTCTGTTGTTGTGCCTGCTGCTGCTGTTGTTGCTGCTGGTTGTGTTGTTGGAAGCTCGCGTAATTCTGGAATTGGGGGCTCTGGAATGCAGCTGGTGTGCCTGGCTGGAACGGGGATCCAAGGAGGAGCTGGGAAGGAAGCAAGGGAGTGAACTGCATATCGAAAGCGGTACCGGGAGTAGCCATATCGTTCTGACCCTGTTGGTTCATGGGCTGGGTGTTGATGGAGGGGATGTTCGCTCTTCGCGGATGTCTGTCGCCATAACCGCCCATCGAAAACTGGTTGGAGCTGTAGGCGCCGTGAGAGAATCCGGTATCACTGTTGGAAGGCTTCGAGGCGTGGCCTGGGAATCTGCTGGCAGTTGCAGTACCTGGCCCATTCTGGGCATTCTGAGTCTGTATTTCCTGCATCCCGAGAAGATGAGGTGGCAGGACAGAGCTGTCCCGCACAAGTGATGATAATACAGCCGTTTTGAAGGATTAAGAGTGCCAAAGGAGGCACTTGTTGTGGTATTGAAGGCAACGAGCACTTGTCGTGAATCGGGTCTGGGTGAAAGAACGAGCGATCGGTTGTAGTGAAGTGCAAGTATCCGTTCCAAACAAGACAAGTCTCCGTCTGTTTCGATTCGTGTGTTTGATTAGGGATCGAAGGTGGTTAGCCGGCAGAATGTTTGATATAGACAAGTGCTTGTATAAATTAAGTATCTGTAGTATGTATACAAGTATCTCGAAATGGGAAGCGAAGAACACGGCGACAGTATCTGAAATGGAGTTCGAGGACTTTGGACTTTCGCAGACTTCAATCAACGAGGATTTCGATTGACGAAGGGTTTGGTTTGATGCAACTGCTTGGTCGAACAAAGAACAGGGGAGAACGTGCCGAATTGAGCGAGCGTGGTTGTGGACTGGGGGATCCTGAATAAAGAGTATATGTAAATTGGCGGGAAGAAGAAATGGAAAGCAGCAGCAAAGAAGAGCAGCTAATGAGTGTGTGATTGACTACTGGAAACAGTAGCCAAGGAAGAAGCTGGATGAAGCAAAAGAGGTGGAAGAGGTGAAGGAGGAGCAGGAAGAAAGAGAAGAAGGAGAAAGTTGGTCTGAGAGTGAGGAAGGGAAGCAATACGGAATTGGGTGAGGGCGGCTGTCCAAAAAGGGAGCTGCAATTTCAGAAGGTGCCAGGAGAGACTGCGCTAGCTGCTTGTCGCTTAGTTGCGCAGGGATGCTGGGCCTGGGATGGGCGAGGATGGGCTCAGGAGTGTTTTTAAAATAGCACCGTGTCCAATCAGCGGGTCTCTCGAGATGTTGAACTCATCAATTGGACTTTGAACTTACTACAAAGTGTAAAAGTATATACAAGTGTCATCGCGAATACACAGCTTTGAGTATAAAGGAATGCTGACTCTGGATAATTGCTCAATCATTGACCCATCATGGCTTCTGCCCTCTCTGCAAGACAGGGGCACCGGCTATGTTTTAGGAACAGATAGCACCAATTACAGGGCTCCACCAGCGTGATTAAATATTTATATTGGGGCATCAGATCACTTGAACTTGCAATTGCCTTGCTTCAAAGTGGACTCCTCACTGTAAATACCAAGATCTATTGATTCACATGATAATGAATACAGATTCATACCATATGAAAGCCAAGTATCTGTCTGTAGCTGTAGCATTCCCCTGACTCAAGAACTCCTCATCCGTGCCTCACGCAGCGCCTACTAGCCTCGCCTGACGATTCACCTGAACTCACCTCACCTCACCTCACACAGTATCATCTCATCCCATCTCACGAGACAAAACGTCAAGTTAGACATCATCTCAACACACCAAGCCAAACCACTCAAGTCGGACGGAAAAGCCATTCCCGTCTTGACAGCATCACAGTATCATGCAACGCCGTCATCTGAATACTTGACTTTCAAAAGTGCAGTACTTACTTTTGAAGAACCTTCCATTTATCTCAATAAACTTCAATCACTCGCTTACACTTCCCAAACCCCCTATTCCTCTCACTCCTCTTACTCCACGCGCGAATCATATGAAGATCAAAGGCATACTCAAATAAAGGTATTCTGTTTAATGTTTGAAAGATCCAGACGTCCAACCAAAGCACAAAGACAGCATATGAACTCTCCTTCTTCCTGCTTCGCATTCAATGTTCGACGTTTCAAGCTCCCTACCTTACCCATCCACCCATCGATCTGAACATCCAGCCCCTGACCCCTGCTGACGTTTCCGCTTACCAGACCAAAGACCTGGCCTGCCTCCAAAACTCCGACCCCAGTGCAGGCATCAAATGAACGCCTGACCTTACAGGCTTCTCAAACCCCAAGCCTCTATCCTTCTTTCCATCCCTTCCATCATCCCGTCTGTTCTCGAACGTTTCATAGACATCGAAGGTAAGCTTAACTTCTCTATCCCCTCTGACCTGCCTGCCTCATCTTATGATCCCATCAAGATCAACTCCCAAAGAAACATGCAGCACTTTCCATTCAGCTTGTTCTGCACAGACACAACAACCTGTAAAGCATCTCCAATCTCAGAGTGGATCAATCTCCATTCGGGCTTTATCTCAGACGCGCAGGCGCGATACCCCTGTCCTACCCTGCTCTTGGCACCAAACTCCATCCTCGCCTCAGCCCCTTTTCTCTCTCAAATGTGTCCAACAGAGCGAGAGAGCTTCGACTGAGCGGAGAGTGACCTTATTCCAGCACATCGGGACCGAATCGGTGCGGACCAGACTCCGTATACCATTCAATGATTCCGGGGTGCTGGGCCGGCCAGGATGGTTGGAAGGAAATAGATCTAGGACGTTTCTGCGGCTTTGGCTGGATGGCCATGCATGCTTTGAATGTGTTTCAATTGTGATGATTATTCACGATGATGAGTTATCCTTGAAATCAGATGAGGATTAATGAACAGGGGAGATGGGACGTCTTTGTGAAAGAGAAAGCATGAGATGATATCATTGACGCTATCCCGAGATGTAAAAGCGAATCTATCTATGTGACTGACTGACTGTTCGTCTTCCATAAAGAAGTTCAGAGGCTGATCAAGTGGTAACGACACGTGCGACCAGTCTATGGCTTGCAGCGACCCATGAAGCGAGGATACAGACAGCAAGTACGAACAGAGTGCTGCTTGCAAATCCACGCAATGAATCGCTCGAGACCCAATCCGTAACCACCGTGAGGAGAAGTACCATACCTGTTGTTCGGTTAGCAATTGAATTCTTCTGAAAGAAGGATTTTGGGATAGAACTTACTTTCGCTGCTCGGTGTACCAGTAGTACTCCTTTGGCGAGATGCCCTCTCTCTTATACGCATCCATCAACTCCTGGTACCCCTCCATTCTCATCGAACCACCGACAATCTCACCAACACCTGGCATGAGCACATCAACACTTTCCGTGACTCGTGGGTCCTGGGGATCCTTCTTCATGTAGAAAGCCTTAATCTCGACTGGGAAATGGGTGAGGAGGATGGGGAGGTTGATGATATCGGTCATTCTTCGCTCAGCGGCCTCGGCGATGTCGTCTCCGAAAACATGGGGATTGCCTTCTTCGTTGAGGATAGGAGGATCCTGCGCGTTCAGCCAGTCGATTGCGTCGGAGTATCTCATTCTCTTGAATGGTCTTGAGGGAGGCTGGAAATCGGGGTTGAGCTCCTTGATATACCCGGCAATTTCCTTATCCTCCAGGATGGTGGTGATGACTCTGCTAATCATCTCCTCCAAGTGATCCAGCAGGTCGTCGAAGTCAATGAAGTCAAGCTCGGCTTCAACGTGGGTATATTCGGACAAATGACGACGGGTCAAGGACTTCTCAGCACGGAATGACTTCTCGATACAGTAGACGTTCCCAAGACTGGGGATACCGGTCTCAAGGTACAATTGGGAGGATTGGGTCAGGTATGTCTTCTCTCCGTAATAGTCCAGCTCGAAAAGTGTAGATCCACCTTCAACTTGGGTTTGGACAAAAGCCGGTGGACTGATCTTGGTAAAGCGAAGCTCTTTATATGCCTTTGCAAAAGCCCATTCCACAGCAGATCTGACTTTCATGACTGAAGATGCGGTATCTCCACGAAGGACCAAGTGACGGTTGTCCAGCATTGCCGACTCCCATGGATCCTGTTGAGCCGAAACTCTGTTGGTGATAGCATCTGCGTCTGAAGGACTTGCGCCAATAACCTTGTAGTAGTCGACATGGAGCTCACGATCATCGGGAGCAGTTTGACCAGCCAGAACCTTTCGCATCTCACCGTAAAGTGTCAGGGAAGTGCCTTGAGCAAAAGTGAGAGCATCATAGGTCTTCGTCAGGTTTCCAGAGATAACACACTGTAGATGGCCATATCCATCAATCAATGTAAGGAAGGTTGCTTGTTTTTGTTGTCGTAGTCTGTGTATGCGTCCGGAGACCTTAACTCGCGTGCCCTTGACATCTCCCTCGCCCAATTCAACGTTCTTGTCGCCGATTGTAATCTTAACAGCCTTTGGCAGACTGGAATCTTCGGTGAGGACAATCTTCTTTGCATCTTCGAGGGTCTTAAGGCGTGCCTTTTCCTTCTCCTCCTCCTGGGCGGCTTGCTGTTGTTGTTTTAGGACCTTCTTCTTGTGTGCGTCCAATGCGCCCCCTGCCTTCTTCACGGCAGCTTTGGCAGGCTCTTTCCATACGAGTCTCTCTGCTGGATCTCCATCTGCGCTGACTGGGCCAGTCACAGATGCGCGCGATTGGTATGTCTTTCCTTCACTCCCACCTTGTTGAATGTAGGCATATGCCAGCGACTTGTATGGTTTTGACTCCTCTCCAGTTGCTGTCTCGTCGTCTTTGCCGGCATCTGTATCGACGTAAATGGTATCCATCTTGACTCGGCTTGCGAGCTCTTGTACTGCGGCCATGTTTGTGGAATTGTGTTGTGTTGTTGTTCTCAATTGACAATTCTTGACTTTTTGGTGGGGGAGATATGCTGGTGGTTCTGAGGACTCACCGCTTTGAGTCACCCCTCAGGGTGTGGCAGTATCCAAACCCCTGGGACTTTAGTGGACCAGGGAACTGAGCTGGAAGCCATTTACGCGGGTTCAACGCGCCGACGCGACGAGGCATCATCATCATCTTTGTATCGCGTCTTCCTACTCGGTATTTTGATTCTTGGTTGCGCTTCTTCAATTTTCTCAACCTTCACCAAGAATCGACGGAAGCGAAATCAGAAGAGCGAGCCAGGCCCTCCGATCTGCCTAGAACTGCGATTCTTTCAGCAGCAAGCGCGACTGTTGCCTTCAGGTCGCAGGCAAGCTGATTTCTATTTCAATCGTCATCATCCGATGAAATCGGTCTTTTACAACCACAACCTTCTCATATTTAATTGTGGCTTCTCGAAGATTGGTCGGCACGCTCTTTACGCAGAAACAGGTTCTTAGGTTATTCAAGATGCCTCCCAAGCAAGCAACACTGGGGTATGTTAAAGATTCCCAAACCACCTTGGGGTGGGTCAGACTTCCGAAAAGGAAGAGGCTTCTGCTAATACATGTCCTCAGCAAGTTCTTTGGGAAACCCAATGGCACAAATGCTCCAGCCAAGCAGTCGAAGCTCTCCTTTTCTACAAAACCATCCAGTGCCACCCCTAGTTCCAGTGCAGCCAAGGAGAATGAGGATGCCGAGATGAAGGACGAAGACTCGGACACTGAAGTCAAGCCTATACCCAAGAAAGAACCTAAGAAAGAGGAAGCTGTTGATTCGAAGGAGAATGTGAAGCCTGCAATAGGTATTAAAGCACTGCTTTGATAGATAAGTTGTGCTGACTTGGTCCTTAACAGAAACGAAGAAGCGATCAAGATCACCACCTCCGGCAGCAGTCAAGTCAGAAAAGAGCGAGAAAGTCAAGAAGGAAGTCGTCGAGGAGGAGGAAGATGAGGATGAAGAGCCTGTTTTAAAGCGACCTCGTCGCAGTGCGAATGCGGTCAAGGAAGAGGAGGAAGATGTTGAAGATAAACCAGCGCCGAAACCCAAGGCAGAACCAAAGGCCAAACCACAGGCAAAGGCGAAGGTGGCCCCGAAGAAGGCTTCGACGCCGCCACCGGCAAAAAAGGGCAAAAAGGACATCAAGAAGGAGGAAGAGGACGATGATGAGGTTGAGGAATTTAGTTCAAGCTCGAAGAGAAGAGCATCCAACGCTTCTTCTGTTTCTGAGGTCGACGAAGAGATGGAAGAAGACGACGAGGACGAAAAGCCCGAGGTTGCAGCCAAAACTCGCGAGAAGATACAGACAACACTCAAAGCCAAGGCGAAGGATCCATTCCCAGACTGGAAGCCAGGAGAGCCAGTACCCTATGCAGCTCTTTGCACTACGTTTTCCCTCATCGAGATGACTACGAAGCGATTGATCATAGCAGCACACTGTTCTCTTTTTCTTCGTCAAGTTTTAAGACTGACTCCAGATGATATGCTACCAACTGTTCTTCTCATGATCAATAAGTTGGCTGCAGATTATGCTGGAATCGAGCTCGGTATTGGCGAATCTCTGATTATGAAAGCCATTGGTGGTAGTACTGGTCGGAGTCTGGCAATCATCAAGGAGGACCAGAAGCAAATTGGTGACCTCGGCTTGGTTGCTGTCAAGAGTAGAGCTAACCAACCGGTCATGTTCAAGCCAAAACCTTTGACGATACGAGCAGTCCACAAAGGACTGATGGATGTTGCTACAACTTCTGGAGACGGAGCTCAGGGCCGGAAGGTTGATTTGATTAAGAAGCTACTCGCTGCCGCTGACATCAATATGTCTGGCAAGGTCGATATCAACAAGGACAAGGGTGGAGCAAGTGAAGCAAAGTTTATCGTGAGATTTCTTGAGGGAAAATTACGTCTTGGTCTTGCCGAAAAGACCGTCCTTGTGTCTCTGGCACAAGCTATGGTTTGCCACGAGATTGAAGCAAAAGGATCTGGAAAGGTGCCAAGTACAGAGCAGCTGGCTAAAGGAGAGGCAATATTGAAGGCTGTCCACAGGTTTGTTTCTTTGCATAGGAAAGGTCTATATTTACTGACTCCTATAGTGAGCTCCCAAGTTACGATGTGATCATCCCAGCAATGTTAGAACACGGCATCTTCAACTTGCGAGACAATTGCAAACTTCAACCAGGTGTACCACTCAAGCCCATGTTAGCAAAACCAACCAAGGCCATCACAGAAGTACTGGATCGATTCGAGAATCAAACCTTTACTTGCGAGTACAAGTACGATGGTGAGAGAGCTCAGATCCACTACGTTGCTAAGGACTCTCCACAACAATACCGTGGTCCTGCCTCAGCAGCCACAAAGACAGAAAGTGGTGGCCTCGCTGCAATTTTCTCCCGCAACTCTGAGGACCTCTCCAAGAAGTACCCCGACATCCTCGCTAAGCTCAACACCTGGGTCAAGCCAGATACCAAGAGCTTCGTGCTCGACTGTGAGACTGTGGCTTGGGATCTAGTCGAGAAGAAAGTTCTTCCTTTCCAACAGCTCATGACCCGCAAGAAGAAGGATGTCAAGATCGAGGATGTAAAAGTTAAAGTTTGTGTCTTTGCATTTGATCTCTTGTTCCTGAATGGTGATGCTGTTGTTGGAAAATCTCTCCGTGAACGTCGGGAGCTTCTACATGCATCCTTCATTCCTGTAGAGGGAGAATTCACGTTCGCTACCAGCATGGATGGACAGGAGATCGACGAGATCCAGCAGTTCTTGGATGAGAGTGTGAAGGCTTCTTGTGAGGGTCTCATGGTGAAGATGTTGGACGGATCGGAAAGTGGCTACGAACCTAGCAAGCGAAGTAGGAATTGGCTAAAGGTATATCCATCCACTTCTCCCTCACCACTCATTATCCAGAGAAAACACTACTGACTCCTTTCTAGATCAAGAAAGACTACCTCTCCGGCATAGGCGACTCCCTCGACCTCGTCGTCCTCGGCGCCTACCACGGCAAAGGCAAACGCACCTCCGTCTTCGGCGCCTTCCTCCTCGCCTGCCACAACCCCACCACCGACACCTACGAAACCATCTGCAACATCGGCACCGGCTTCTCCGAAGCCCTCCTCTCCACCCTCCACGCCGAACTCTCCCCCTTGATCATCGACCGTCCCAAACCCTTCTACTCACACTCAGCCGGCAGCGCGCACCAGCCCGACGTCTGGTTCGAGCCCAAAGTCGTCTGGGAGGTTAAGACTGCCGATTTGACGCTCAGTCCGAGGTATAAGGCTGGATGTAAGGAGAGCCTTGAGGGAGGGGGAGAGAAGGGCATTAGTTTGCGGTTTCCGAGGTTTATTAAGGTCAGGGATGATAAGAAGCCGGATATGGCGACGAGTTCGAGACAGGTGGTTGAAATGTATAGGAAGCAGGAGAGTGTGACGAAGAGTAAGGGGCCGGCGGTTGATGATGACTTTGAGTATTAAGTGTGTGGAGTACATGGACAGGGTCGATTGATGTGCGGAATACGGCAAAGTGCGGTGCTGTGCTGTATCGCTTATTGATTTTGGCATGTATGGCTGAGCTCGCTTGTTATGGTTGCGAAAGGGGTCGAAGCGAAATCTCATCACTTCTGATCTGAGATGTATGGATCGTACCAATGGCCGGAGTCAAAAGATGGGCGTTATGGCTAAGACATGTATGGCACGATGTGGAATAATTGCTCTATCTGGCTGCACAGATGGCATGCATAGCTTGCAAATGTAATTCCAGTCCAACAAACTCATATTCTCCTGATTTTCTATCACAATCTGCAATATATGTAATTGGCAAGGAATCACATCGCTACTTGGCCACATTGAAGAGCATTGAATGTTGAGAGTAGAAATCTCTACATTTCACGAGCCCAAGTTCCCATCATCGTCTTGGTCTTACCTATACATAGATTTCTCTGCTTGTGTCCCGTCTGTCAACAATTGAGTAAGCGAGACCATAGAAAATTCACATTCACATTCACATCTCTGTACTTTTCCAAGTTACCGAATTACTCCCAGTATTTGTATTCTGTAAAGCAGTACTTA
Organism: Cadophora malorum; assembly: GCA_017365405.1. Lineage (NCBI taxonomy): Eukaryota > Fungi > Ascomycota > Leotiomycetes > Helotiales > Ploettnerulaceae > Cadophora > Cadophora malorum. Next base: position 7,688 of record JAFJYH010000216.1, on the reverse strand, counting down.
AGTCACTAGCCATGTATCAGCTTAATTGAAAACCCAATGCAGGGACACGCCATTCCACGCCACGCGGCTTGCATACGCATAGCATCCTTCGCACATCAAGGTTGTGTTTGCACCCCACTGCAATCGCACAGCAGTGCAGTGCACTAAGTACGACATGAAGCCACAGTGTCCCAGGTGATCTTAAGCCGCATATGCCTCAGTCGCACAGCATCCCATTTTTCTCGGCGTGTGCCGAACTGAGACGCATGTATGTAGATATGCTGTGTACACGAGATGTGTTGGTATGCGGTGAGTGGTAGGGCAGGGGCCGGTGAAATGCGCGCACGTAGTAAAGAGTTTATTATACTGACTTGTCAAGCGGCTAGGAAGCACCTGCTGGGACTTCAGTGAACTCGGAATGCACGGAATTATGACGGGCTAGACGTAGTGAGGGGGGCTTATATTGATATTTTGGTACTCAAATCCGTCCTTCAAGTTGAAGGAGTTTTGGGATTGGTTTGATTTGACTTGTTTTGAAAGGTAACATGTCCAATATCCAAGGGAGATGATGGGTGCTTGAATGGCTGTAGCTGTGTGGTCGGGTCTGCTTTTCAAGGTGTAGGTGCTGGAGGTCGTGGTTAAGCACCTCGGATTCGATAGTCCACCTCCTTCAAACCTTTATTCGTGTCTGTCCAGCTTCTAATTGTGCTCCTCGGCCTCGGCGTTGCCTATTCTTGTCCAATTCCACATTGCAGTATCTTCAGATGCCTTCACACAGCAACTCCCTCCTTCGCCCCTGCTTTCATGCCCCCCGCGCTCGACTCTGCAGCCAGGGCTTTCGTCCTGTACTTCCTCGCTCGTCGGATCTGTATCTCTAGTGCCCGCATTTGCAGATTTATACTCGCCAGGCGCGGAATAGAAGTCTCAACGAGCTGGATGGAAGAGGATTGTGCGGAGCGTAGAGCACTGGGAATGCTAAAGCCAAACATACGAATCGGGTCGAGGGGTTTGTTCTGCGAAGGTGAGGTGGATTTGGGAGGTGAGGGGTCGTCGATTTCCGGTGATTTTTCTTGAGAGGACTCGGTTTGAATGTTGACCTTCTCCATCCCTTCTGCGATATCTTCCGTCTCGTTTGAGTCGTTACCATCTTGCCCTTCCTTAACCTTTTCTTCTGCCTTGTTCCCTGGACCATCTTCTGTCGCTGCAGAATCCACTGCTCGTACCTTCTGAACCTCAAAACCCACCGTCCCATCTTCAGCATCTCCCGTCACTCTGCATACCCTTCCCGGCGTCATGGCTCTCCGATCATAAGCCTCCCTCCCATAACTCACGCCCCTCTCAGCTTGGAAGTTGGCTCGAGCGATATCTGCGTAGATCTACGAGACAGAACAAAGGTAAGCCCAGGAACAATACGTCAAGTAGATGTCTAGTGGTGGATGAAGGAGGTTGAGCGCTGCTAGCTAGCTTCTCCTGCATAGGAGAATATGGAATTAAGTTCACGGAGAAAAGGGCCATACCGAAGACTGCAGCGAGCCAAGAGAGCCTCGCAGAGAGGTGTATTCGTCCAGAAGGGTGAGATAGCGGACGAGCAGAGAGTCGATCTCGTCAGAGAAGGCTTGAGAGTCTGCTGCCATTGCCAGTACTGTTGAAGTGCTGCTTGTCTAGACCGAGACCGAGCTGGAGAGTCTCTTTGGGATAGGACGGGACGTGGGATGTGATGAGGGCTTGTAGAAGTCCAGAATCGAGGGCGTTTTAGGGTTGGCTTGGGTTGGTGATAGCCATTGGCGTGTTGGCCACGCGAGCGACGCGTTTGTGCTGGGATGTCCGTGTGGGAGGACAAGAGGAGGGATTGGATGGGATTGAAGATGGCTTGAAGGTCAAGGGAGGATGATGCGATGGAATGTCCTTGTAGGGGAGATGAGATTGAGTACTATGGAACGTCAAGAAGGGGAGTCAAAGTAGATATAAAGTTTCCCAACGATGTTTTTCTCCCCTTCCTTGACTTGAACTTGTACTTGTACTTGAACTTGAACTTGAACCCCACCTTTTCCTCTTCGTGCCCTCCTCTCCGGATTATCGTCACTGCTTACAGTACCTACCTCACTCACCTCACCGCCTTTGATATCAATATCGATATCACATTGCAGCTGGAACTCGAACAAACGGATCACCTTGTCTCACCTCAAATCTTCAATTTTTGCTTGAATCTTCCCTCTCTTAATTTGCCTCGGATACAGACATTTCGTTGTTGATCTCGGATATCCCCAAGCAGACAAGGCAAGGCAGCCCTCGGTCGCCGTTCGTTTCACGACTGACTTTCTGCTGCAAGCCCTGGATCCCTTGATCCTGAATTGGCCTGATCAGTCAATACCTAATTAATCCCGGAACCTGCACACGAGCTGCCCTGTACTCTGCATACCGGCTGCATCAATCTGCACCAACTGTACCAGCTGCACTGTTCTGCACGGCACCTGCAAGCCAAAGAACCTTTGCACTCCCTCCCCCGTTCCATCTCATCTCAATCTTCAGCTTGGCCAGCCCTGCCCTGCCTGCCCTGCCTGCCCGGTCCTGCACTTCAGGTGTCTGGCGCAGCCTCCCTCCCCATCCCATACGGACTATTGTCGCCTGGCTGCCTCAATTACGAACACTGCACACGCTATATCGCTGCATATCGCTGCGTCAATTTCCTCCTTCGTCCTCCTGAATCATTTGCTGTCTGATCCAGGATTCCCGATCCACTTCTTCACGTTTTCAATCCACTCGGTTCCAGGAAACAACAATCCGTTGCCCAGGGCCGTCTCTCCTCTCCTGTCCAATCCTTGCGACAATCAAATCAATCAACAACCAACATACCGTACGTACCCTACAGCCTACCCTACCATACTGTAACGACATCCTGATCGATCTTCAACCTCACCTCACCTCACCTCACCTCCTGACCTGCCTACACTCGACATTCCGTTCATTCTTGTCCTCCACCGCTCGCTGAATACGGTCGCTGAAAGCCCAATCCGGTCTGCTGCTTCCAGACTGCTTCCTGCTGTGCTCACTCGCTGCTATTTTAGCCGCACTCCCACTCCCACTCCCACTGCCTGCAGCCAGTGCCAGACCAGCCCCAGTCAAACCAGGCCAACCCGAAAAGGGTCAGCTCAGCTACTTATCGGCTTGGATAGCCATAACCATCAACGTCTCGTCCGTCGTCGTAACATCCAGCGTCGCCCATCTCCCGAACGATCTCCCACCGACCCCCGAGTCGACCTCTTCCGTGCGCAGTCAGTGAGCAGGTATCCTCCGAGAGTGTAGTAGGTTGTAGTCGGTTTGCGCAGGCAGTGCAGCGTCGTCGTCTCAGCTCGGTGATCGAACGAAGGAAAGGTAGACAGCGGAACAATGGTCGTCGCAACAATAAAGTGTGTACCTCCCACCATCTGCGGTTCCCCGGACGTGCGCAGCATGACTTCACGATCATACGGGTGCTTTTGAGGTATTCTGGATATATGCTAATGGCAAATCTGCAGATGTGTGGTCGTCGGTGATGGTGCCGTGGGCAAGACTTGCCTTCTCATCAGCTACACGACAAACAAATTCCCTTCCGAATACGTTCCCACAGTCTTCGATAATTATGCCGTCACTGTAATGTGAGTAGACTCTCTACAGTCTTTAGACCTTCCCAGACCCTCCCGAATCCAACACCTGAGCATGCATTTCTGATACAGTTACAGGATTGGTGATGAGCCATATACTCTTGGCCTCTTCGATACCGCCGGACAGGAAGATTACGATCGACTACGTCCATTATCATACCCCCAAACTGACGTCTTCCTCGTCTGCTTCTCCGTCACCTCACCCGCATCCTTCGAGAACGTACGGGAGAAATGGTTTCCCGAGGTTCACCACCACTGTCCCGGTGTCCCCTGCCTGATCGTTGGTACACAGACCGATTTAAGAGACGATCCTAGTGTCAGGGAAAAGCTGGGGAAGCAGAAGATGAGTCCGGTCAAGAAGGAGGATGGCGAGAGAATGGCAAAGGAATTGGGTGCCGTAAAATACGTGGAGTGTAGTGCTTTGACGCAGTACAAGCTGAAGGATGTCTTTGATGAGGTATGCAATCCATTGAAGAACTGAGCGCGGAAATACTAATATGTCATAGGCAATCGTTGCAGCTCTCGAGCCCCCAGCACCAAAGAAGAAGCATCGGTCTTGTTTAATCTTGTAGTGCGGTCCGATCGAATCCAGCCCAGCCCAGCCCAGCCCTCGACGAGCGATATCACTTCATCCAATCCCAATTAGAAATCCACCGATCTGTCAACACGCAATCCACCATCACAATTCGATCCAATTCCAATTCTACTTCACAATCCGAATCTTTTTTTTCCGAAATCCTACAACATTATGGGCCGGGGTTCCGCCGTTGAGGTTTCAAACAGACTGGCGAGGGGCGAAGGTAGTACAATTGCACAATCTGGCGGGCGAAGTAGGGAGGGAATGGAGGGAGTGCAGGAAGGGGCAAGTTCGATTTAAATAAAGAGAGTAAGAAAGACAGGAAGCAGGGAGTCTGGGGGCATATTTTTGATCTTTTTATTTCCCGTCCTTTCTGTTATTTCGTGTTACCCCGGGCCTTCTGTTACATTTGCATTGGGGAGTGTTTGGGAGAGGGAAAGACACAGCAGGCAGGCAGGCAGGCAATTGGGCCGGTATGCAAATTTCAGGGTGCAGAGCAGAATAGGATTTTTTACAATTCTGGGTTCTTTTCTTGAGCTTTTCGATCAGCTGCATTTGTCTCACTCTTCCAGGCTCCCTTTCCTGAGGCTAGACTGGATGGACCTTGAGATGCTGAATTTAAGGTAGGTCCTACTTATCTACTTAGTAGCGAGGGCCTTTTCGATCGCTTGGTCCTGAAATCATTACGGGCGTCTCTTTCATTGGCGGTGGATGTTGCGTTCTGGAGTCTGAGTAAACGGGGTATATACAATCTAATGTCAACAAGTAGCTAGCTGCGTACTGTTTGACTTGATCGGCACGTTCGCGTCTGTCTTATATTGAGTTAGGTCCTTTCTGCTTGGTTGCCATATTCACGTCGCAGGACTTTACTCACTCACCTCTGCCTGGCTGGAGATTCTGATAGCCTGACCAGCCACTTCTGAACTCTACTCTTCTCTTCACTTCTTGGACGTAGGTAGACAGGCAAATTAGGTAGGTATACAGACCTATAATAAGCTAGCTCTATATGTAGTCCGTCAAGTCAGAATTTGAAAGTCCTTCCCTTCGTATATCGAGTAATAAGGTAATGTGGCACAAGATGTCAAGATTTAGTAAAGGAAGTGCGACTATCCTGGCTGTTACTCATTATACGGGCCGGCTATTAAAAGCAATCCGGGGCATCCCTAGATAAAATCTTCGGAACGGCACTCGGGATGTACATATCTCGGGATAGGCGTTCGCTTCAAGAGCTTGAGAGTCAAGAGTGGGAGAGAGTAGAGCCGTGATGTTTTTTCGGTAGTCAATAGGCTGTTGATACACTGGTGATAAGCCAAGGTCTGATAACGTAATCGCTTCAACATCTTCTCTCCTAACAGAATCTCCAGCTCATATCAAGACTCTCACCGTTTTATTTTCTGTACTTACTTTTCTTCTTGATTTCTTCTCTATTCCTTTTTATATCTGAGCAAAAGATGAAATTCGCCCCTAGTTTACTGTTTGCCGCGGGATTGGGTTTGGGTTTGGTGAGCGGACATGAACCCCATCACCACGGATCAGAGGAAAAAGACATCCCGCTGCATGAGAGGGAGTTTGTGAAGGATTCGGCGGAGGAGTTGGAGCGGAAATGGGGGTTTGAGGTTAGTTTATTTCTATCATCTTTATCGTCTGGTTTGATAGTTCGGTTTTTCGATTTTATTTTTTGTTGGTATTTTGCAGACTTTGAGGATTTTTTGGCTTGTTGAAGGTGGGGTGAGAAGGGTCGGATCTTGAGAGCCTTGCAGGCTGGGAGGGAAATGGAGGCGCAAAGTTGAAAAGGATCTAGTGATTCCACTCTGGTTATTTTTCTTGATGAGAGAGGTTTTTCTTTACGATTGTGTCATGCTTTTGTGCGATTACTGTTTTTGTTTATCAATTTTTGAACTTGTGGTATAGAGGGAGTGAGATTGGAAGTCGTCTGGTAAAGAAGGACTTCGCAATTCCGCTCTAGCTGCACATCTACGTTTTCAAGATCCGAGAGTTCTTCCGAGCATCAGAGTATTTGTTGATCTGTCTCAAAAAGCTGCAGTGTTGTACAGGGAAGCTGTTGCAGCGAGGAGTATAAAGTTTCCTTCGTTCCCGCGGCTGGCGGGAGTGGGAAACTGCTTTGACTTCTGGATTTGAAAGCCTCAAGAGGTTTGGGTACTATTGTACCTTTCTTGCACTTGGATCTTGGTCGATCTAATGATGAACCTTCAACTTTCCAACGATGTCATGGTTGAGCTTGAAATCCACCCAGTCACCAAGTGGTCATAAAATTTGCTTGCCAGTGTCTACTGAATTGCACATGGATTCGTCCCCTGTTCTACGTAGAAGCTTCTTCCTAGATGGTTGTTACTAATGAAATGTACAGTGGGGTTTCAACGGTGTCAACTCGTTCGCACATCTAGAGCATGTCAAGTGTCTCACCAAACCAGAGACGCAATTCGATATTGGTATCATTGGAGTTCCCTTCGATACGGCTGTCAGCTACAGACCAGGTACGTCGTCCATAATTTCGATCTACCATTTCCCTTGGATTTTCTGATATCAACAGGCGCTCGCTTCGGCCCTCGTGCCATCCGAGCAGCTTCCTCCCGCCAAACCTCCTTCCGAGGCTTCAACGCCCGCGCAGCAATAAATCCCTACTCATCATGGGCCACCATTCTCGATTGCGGCGACATCCCCGTTACTCCCCTCGACAACGCCATGGCACTCACCCAAATGACATCCGCCTATCTCGAACTCGGGCACCGCGCTCCCCTCTCCTCAACCCTCCAATACCCCAAACTCATCTCCCTCGGCGGCGACCACTCCCTCGCCCTCGCCGCCCTCCGCGGCCTTAACAAAGTCCACGGCGGGCCCATCGCAGTCCTCCACTTCGACGCCCACCTCGACACCTGGCACCCAGCTAAATACCCTTCTCCATGGCCAAGTGACCAAGCACAGTTCAACCACGGCAGCATGTTCTGGATTGCTTCCAACGAAGGCCTCATCTTAAACGGCTCCTCTGTCCACGCTGGTCTCCGCACTCGTCTCTCAGGCGACGACTGGGCTGACTTCGAAGATGATACCAATCAAGGTTTCCTCCGTATCTCCTCAGATGATATCGATGATCTGGGAACCAAAGGCGTCATCTCCTCCATCCTAAACCGCATCGGTACCGAGATGCCCGTCTACCTCTCCGTCGACATCGACGTTCTCGACCCGGGTCTCGCGCCGGGCACTGGAACTCCTGAAGCAGGCGGCTGGACGAGTCGTGAGCTTATTAAGATTCTGAGGGGGATTGAGGGGTTGAATGTAGTCGGTGCGGATATTGTGGAGGTTGCGCCTGCTTATGATGGCGTTGGAGAGCAGACTGCGTTAGCGGGTGCGCAGGTCGCATACGAGATTCTTACGAGTATTGTTAAGAGGGGATTGGTCGATATGGGGAGGGAGAGTGAGGTGAGGATTAGGGATGGGACGGGTCTGAGGGGGACGGGGGAGGTGGTGAAGGG